>CAUYLG010053759.1:0-87456 GCA_963573385.1 Cacajao melanocephalus | reverse complement strand
TTCTAAATATACAATCATGTCATCTGCAAATAGAGACAATTTGACTTCCTCTTTTCCTAATTGAATACCCTTTATTTCTTTTTCTTGCCTGATTGCTCTGGCTAGAATTTCGAATACTATGTTAAATAGGAATGGTGAGAGAGGGCATCCTTTTCTAGTGCCAGTTTCTAAAGGGAATGCTTCCAGTTTTAGCCCATTCAGTATGATACTGGCTGTGGGTTTGTCATAAATAGCTTTTACTATTTTGGGATACGTTCCACTGATACCTTTATTGAGAGGTTTTATCATAAACAGCTGTTGAATTTTGCCAAAGGCCTTCTCTACATCCATTGAGATAATCATAGATTATCTGGTTTTTGTCTTTCATTCTCTTTATGTGATTGATTACATTTATAGATTTTCGTATGTTTAACCAGCCTTGCATCCTGGGGATGAAGCCTACTTGATCTTCATGGATAAGCTTTTTGATGTGCTGTTGGGTTTGGTTTGCCAATATTTTAATGAAGATTTTTGCATCGATGTTCATCATGGAGACTGGCCTGAAATTTTCTTTTTTAGTTGTATCTCTGCCAGATTTTGGTATCAGGAAGATGTTGGTCTCATAAAATGAGTTACGGAGGATTCCCTCTTTTTGCATTGTTTGGAAAGTTTCAGAAGGAATGGTACCAGCTCCTCTTTGTACATCTGGTAAAATTTGGCTGTGAATCCGTCTGGACCTGAACTTTTTTTTGGTTAGTAGGCTATTAATTGCTGCCTCAACTTCTAACCTTGTTATTGGTCTGTTCAGGAATTTAACTTCTTCCTGGTTTAGTCTTGGGAGGGTGTAAGTGTCCAGGAATTTAACCATTTCTTCTAGATTTACTGGTTTGTGTGCATAGAGTTGTTTGTAGTAATCTCTGATAGTAGTTTGTATTTCTGTGGAGTCAGTGGTGATGATACCCTCTTTATCATTTTTTATTGCATCTGTTCTTCTTTTTTAAATTAGTCTGTCTAGCGGTCTATCTATTTTGTTGATCTTTTAAAAAAACCAGCTCCTGAATTTATTGCTTTTGTGAAGGGTTTTTTGTGCCTCTATCTCCTTCAGTTCTGCTCTGACCTTAGTTATTTCTTGTCTTCTGCTAGCTTTTGTTTCTTTATACAACCACAGTATTGATTGTCAATCCTAATCAAATTAATAATACATTATTATAATCTTAAGGCTATATTTTTTTCCTGTTGTCTCAAAAATATGATTTTTCAATTGGCCTATTTACATTTTAATCATCATAGATATATCTATGAAAGATATATTTATTTTATTTGCATTTAGTTATTTATACAGTATTTTTTTATCTTCATTTGATATTTGTGCTTCCTTTTTCAGTGTACTTACTTTTCATGCTGTCTATTTTTTTCTTTATAGGGTGCCTGTTTCTTAATATTTGTAAAGCTCTTTGTCTGAATCTATTTTTATTTTTAATAAAATAAACATAAAAACATATTTATAACTTTAGTTTCTCACCTGTCTTTTTTCTAAATCTGTTTTTACATGTTTGATTTTACATCAAGTTTTTTTCTATAATTGATGTTAGAAATGTCTTCCTTTCTCAAAGAAAACACAAATATGTCAAGCATGCTTTCTTAGAGTTCTTTGAAACATTTTATTAACTATTTTAGTTGAGTGAGAAAGTTTCAGTTTTTTCTTCTCCAAATATAGATGCTTACATCACTAATTAAAAATAATATTATCAGTATTTATTCCAATATTTATTTGAGATTATATTTGAAATCTTAGTTATTTCATTAGTGTTTATTTCTTTCACTACCAGAATCAAATAATTAAGCTTTAAATGTTCTATATCTGGCAGATATCTTCCCTTCTTGTCGCACTTATTTTTAATTTTTTACCAGCTATTCTCATTTTCATATAATTTTTACTGTTTTATTTTCTAGTCTATTTCTTTCCTCATTCTTCACCCCTATATTTTCTCTTTCTCTTTTCATGTCTCTCTTTATCTCTCTGCCATTTCATACACACACACACACACACACACACACACACACAAACGTGCGCTATCACCTTCAAACTCATGTATATGATAATAAATGAATACGCTTCTTATAAAGGTACATAAAGTGAAAATGTAAGAATTGTGTCGGGAAGTACCAATGTCTTGGTAATGCTGTCCTCTTATCCAAGACTACTTAAGTGATCTTATTTATTCAAACTTTCTTTGATGTCCTTAGGTAGTATTTTAAAAATACTTCTTTATGGCCGGGCACAGTGGCTCAAGCCTGTAATCCCAGCACTTTGGGAGGCCGAGGCGGGTGGATCACGAGGTCAGGAGATCAAGACCATCCTGGCCAACATGGTGAAACCCCGTCTCTACTAAAAATACAAAAATTAGCTGGGGGTAGTGGTGTGTGCCTGTAGTTCCAGCTACTTGGGAGGCTGAGGCAGGAAAATTACTTGAACCCAGGAGGCGGAGGTGGCAGTAAGCCGAGATTGTGCCACTGCACTCCAGCCTGGCACCTGGCGGCAGAGTGAGACTCTGTCTCAAAACAAAATAAAACAAAACAAAAAACTTCTTTATATATTACTAACTTCATTCTGGGGCATATCACCTTTTGTGGTGCTAATATTAAAAAGTATCTTCTCTCATTATATTTTCTCATTTTATTGTTTGCAAAAATAAAATATTTTTATTTTCTATATCAATTTTATGAACCAGATAATGTTGAATTTCTGTTTCTTCTTATTTTTCCTTGTGTTTTCTAGGCATCTATTCATAATATCTTCAAATAATAATTTTTCTCTCCTTCAACCCAATATTTATATATCTTATGTTATACTCTTAACTAATGCCTTAACTAGTATATTCCCAATATACTAGTTGCTAAGTTATAATGTTAGAATTTTTTAATGTTTCCAGGAATTATGTATGTGTGTGAGAAAGAGAAGAGGAACAAGAGAGATCATATCAATATTATCCATTTATATTTTATTACTATTGAATATTTAAATAATCATTTAAGTAACCCTTGGAGTTAAATTGATTTATATTTTCCTAAAAATATACACCAAGACTTTACAACTTCATATATGATGTACACTATATGTTTTATTTCTATTTCTTTAGATGGGATTATTTACCTTTTCTTTTTTACTGACTTTCACTGTGTTTTATTTTTAAATCTGCTTCAGAAACCTAGATGTCATTAGATTAAGGAATCATCAGTGCCTGAATTTATATTTCAAGGCTACTTTTCAATTGATCTCAAAGAAGTAGTGAATAGAATAGTGGTAACCAGAGACTGCGGAGGGTAGGGGGATGGAGTAGATGGGAAAAGGTTGATCAATGAATACAAATATACAATTAGGAAGAATAAATTATTGTGTTCGATCATACATTAGGGTGACTATAGCCAACAATGAAGTATTGCACATAGAAAAATTACTAGAATGAAGGATTTTGCATGTCCCACCACAAAGAAATAAAAAATGTTTAAGAAGTGATGGATATGTTAGTGACCTTGATTTGATTATTACATAATATACATATTGAAATATCAAAGTGTACTCCATAATTATGTACAATTACGAGTCAATTAATTTAAAATGTAAAAAAGTCTACTTTTCATTACTATATTTTAATTCACTAATTTGCATGTTTTTTTATTCCTTGTTTCCTTCTGTTTTTTTATTGTGTTATTTTTCATTATAATTTTGAAATAAAAGTGTTTATTTTCCACTTTCTTGTTTAATAATGCAGGTGTTTAAAACTCTACAATGTTTTTTCATGCAGTCTTAAATACTTGGTTTCATATTTAGAAACTAGTATTGTATTTTTTGGTGTAAGGTAGAGATTTTTATTTTTTTCTTTGGTGTAAAAATTGTTTAATAGAGAATTTAAAAATATTTCCAAATAAATGAGCATCTAAAACTTTCTGTGATATCATTTATGAGTTTTATTATAGTGTAGTCTATAGCATTTCTATTTAGAACAAAACAAAACACATGGCTTTCTCTAACTAGATTATTTATATGTTCAAATATATTTTGGGTGGCTTATCCTTGACTAATTTTATAGTCTCTCTAGGCTGTGTGTGTCATCACTTCTGAGTCTTGTTTGAATGCTTCTTTTCTATGTACTTGTCTCTTGCTAAGAACAGCATAGCAGGGGTAAAAGAAAAGAGGAGGTAGCCAGTGTTTCAGAGTTTTGATTATAGAATGCCTAATCACTGGAAGAGAAGCTGTCCAAAAACATTTTCCACGTGTTTTTATTAATGATTACTTTAGGGAGAACTTTCTCTGTGCTAGTGACCATTTCTCCTAGCCTGGGAAAGAAAAATAAAAAAAGACAATTTCAGTTTTTTCCTTCTCCTTTGAGTCATTAATTATCCACAGTGGCAGGTATGTTTTTCATTTTTTTCTAAAGAACCTTTCAGCTTTTTAACGTCTGAGCCACAATTTCAATTTCCCCCACTCATGTAATTTCTTATTCTCCTTTATTTTTTGAGGTATTCTGCTTTATTTTTTCCTTAAGGATTCAGGTAGTAAAATTGTATTATGTGAGGTCTTACACTGTTGGTACATTTAAATTCATATTTAATATGTTGTGTTACGTTTTGGAGTACCTAGTGTAAACCTGCTTTTATGCCATTATTTCCTTCCACATTGAATTCTCCCTTTTTTGTTATCTTGTTCTTGGTCATTAAGCAATAAGAAAGACTAATCAGGAAAGCTATAATTTTCATCATGGTAACTAAAGACCTATGGTCCTTGAGCTCATTTAAATGATTCCTGTATATCACAAGAAACCCTTTGTCACAGTACAGATACTATAGTGTCTTGTCAAATTATTGTTCTCCCCTGTCATAACAGAGTAACTATCCACATGATATGACCACAGTTGCAGAGAACATTATGGTAAAGACATTATACATTAATTCAATAACAAACATTTATTGAATCCTTACCATGGGATATGACTTATGAAATGATGAACAAAAAGGACATAGCCCTGATGGAGTTTACATCTAGTGAAATAGACTGGCATTAGCATATACTAAGACAAACAACAGAAAATTCCAATTATGTTAATTGTTAGCAAAAAGAGGGACATGTTACTTTGAAATGCTTTGATGTTGGAATTAAATCTCTTCTGGAAAATTAAGGAAGGCTCTTTTGAACAGGTAAAAATTGAGCTAAGGGCTAATGAAATAGAATTAACTGAAGAAAGAAAGTTTGTGTGTTAGGAGAGAGTGTTTTTAGTATTTTACATAAATGGAATAATATGTGCAAAGGCATTGTGGTGGAAAAGAGCATGTTACATTGAGGAACTTGAGAGAGTGTTTTTAGTATTTTACGTAAATGGAATAATATGTGCAAAGGCATTGTGGTGGAAAAGAGCATGTTGCATGCCAGACCAGTTAAAATAAAAGACCTCAGTTGTGAGTGGCGGACATGATATAGATTAAAGCGGAAGAAGTAGGTGTAAGCAAAATTGTTCAAGATTCTATAGAACATTTTACAAAGTTTGGACTTTATCCTAAAGTGATCGAAAATAAGAAAGAAATGAAAGGAAGAAAGTTTTTTGAAAATACAACTAAGCTCCTGGGTGAATAAAGGAATGGAGAATGAAGAATACATTATCTTCTGGAGGAAACTACTCATCACCCTGATAAACTCCATCTATTTTTATTCTAGATCTTGCATCCTATGATCTTCAGAATCCACTTGTCTATATTGATTTGTCCAGGCTTTCCTAGTGCATTAGTGCTTGAGTTTTTTCTCCGAGTTGAGATAGAAATCCTTATATCACCTAGGGACAAGTTCATAAGCGTTCTAAGACAAAATGCTTTGATACTATCCCATGGTGCTTCCATTTAATAAAGAGCTGTATAATTGCTTAACATAAGTTATTAGGGAGTAGAAACATTGCCTATGTCTCCAGCCTCCTGATTCTTAAGTAGGTCACCCAGACTTTTCCCCACTTTTGACTGAAGCCATCCTAATTATTATGAAATGAACCTAAGACAATCTGAAGTCTATAAGCTAATTTTTCAGAGAACAACGTGGTTTGGAGTGAAAGAATAAAAATCCCTTAGTTGATTTAACATTAACAAAATGATAAAGCAATTCTTCATTTAGCACCATTAAGCCAAGACAATTAATAAGGGAGAAAGAAACTAGGTTAATATGGAAAGTATACATTGTGAAAGTAGGTATTGTTTATTCCCAATCTAAACAACCCTTTGTTGGCATAGCTTGAATTACTATATATAATTATGCATAGTGATGTCACTCTTCATTAATATAGAAATGTCATAAATTATAATATCATATGCTCCAAAATCTAAATTGTAGGGGGTTTTATATAGTAACAACTTATGTGATTTTTTGAATGAATGCAGTTATTTCTGAATATTTTGGATGAACTTCCAAGAAGTAGTCTAAATTAATGAGCCCTGGTTGTTTGAAGAAATTAGGCTTGTCCAAGGCACAATGGAATAGAAACAAATGATCATTCTCCCTGAAAATTTAATTCTGCAGCTATATAGTAAATGAAATCTCAGACTAAGGCCCAAATAAAGAATTTTAGTGTCAGTCTAGTAGGTCCCAAGTTGAATTAGTTGTATTCAATGGGATGTATGAATTCATTATTTCAATACTATATTTTATTAAAGCTCCAAAATATTTGGACATATTTTCAGAGCCTCAGGTTTTTGATTCAGTTGGTTCTTTTTTTCTATATGCATATCATTGTTTCTTTAAATTACTTAGTATTAGAAAGCACCATTCACTCCAAGGATCCTAGTGGCAATGATTAGTTAAAATAACACGCAAGTCATAATACATGTTATGACGTGGAGAGCTAGCTAAGATCAGCACTAATCTTGGATGCCAGCTACTCCAACTTAAGAGAAGTTCATAGCAAAAGTGCATAGGACAAATGTAAGTTGAGAGAGAAAAGAAGAGAGAAAGCAAAGAAAAGGAAGAAAAAGAAGAAAAAAATATTTTATTGTCACCTTGCTCTAACTATAAAATATATTAAATATATATATATATTTGTGGTAGACATACTCTAAGGTAGTCCCCAAGATCTCTAGCTCCTGGGATTTATGCCCTATAAATTTTCTGCCTTTTTAACGTGGATGGAACCTGTGACTTGCTTCTAATCAATAAAATATGGCAAAGGTGATGGATGTCACTGTCATGTGAATGTTTCTAAAACCGTAACCCATATTGCTAGGGGACACTGTCTCTGGCAGTCTTTGAGGAAGCAAGTTATTATGCTAGGACGGCCCTCATGACAAGAAACTGATGAAGGCTTCCAGCTGACAGCCAGCAAGATACAGAGGTCCCCGGTCCAGTAACCCATAAGGGACTAATGGCCATCAACAACCACATGACCTCGAAAGTGAAAATTTCCTCAACTGAGCTTCAGACAAGACTGCAGCTCCAGCCAATACCTCAATTGCAGCCCTGTGAGATCCTGAAGCAGAGATCAGGATGTTTTCCAACATCTACCCAAATAGTGAGACAATACATGTGTTTTTTTGTTTTTTTCAGTCACTGCTATAGAGCAACATACAAGTAATAAAATATTCAATATATTCATATAAATTTATATTTTAAGTATAAAATCTATTTTTTGTTAGACATCAGAGTAGATTAAGAACTACAATGTTTAATCTGAAAAATGACCAAAAGTATATTACTCAAAACAAAGGGATTTGTTTTTCAACACAAATTTGAGTGTGTTCTTACATTACACTCTTCTTGTATTTCTGGGAGAAGCCAAACTTGGTCACGTAACATTAAATTTAGAAGAATAAATGTTTTTGATACAATGCTAGCCATGATTTTTAATACAGTATTTAATAATTTTATAGTTATGTAGATAATTGATTTGATTTGAATGAGAAAAACCAAAGAGTGATGTAAGAAAAAGGAAAACACAGGTGTACTCTGTCACTTTTTGATTTATTTGAAAATATCTTAATTTGGTATTTATTATTCAATAACGTTGCAGATAAAATTCTAGATTGATGATTTTTTTTCCCTTATAATTTTAGAGGAACTTTTTGACTATTTTTGATTTTTGCTTTTGAGATATCTTCTGTATCATTTATGTAATCTACTTTCTCACTTTTAATATTTATTTATTGATTGATTTTAGTATTCTACACTTTTCCTTAGGAATAAATTCATTTGTGTTTACTATGCTTGAGATTCATTATGCTTTGTAAATCTATGCTTTTTATTCAATTCTAGAATAGTGTATGCCTTTTTCTATTTTTTGAATACTCTTTTGCTTCCACTCACAGCATTCTCTTGTCATGGAACACTCATTAGATGCATGTAAAGCTTTATTACTATGTCCTCCTCTCCACCTGTCTCAAATTTTTTCACGTATTTAATTTTTTAAAAGTTCATATTTCTTTCTAAATAATTGTCTTAAGTCTATCTTCTACCTCATCGATTTTACATATTTTATATGTAAATGATTAAATGTTTATGTTTGCATACATATGCCTATATACATATGTATTTATAGAATTTTGTTTTCTCCTCTTGATGTTTTCTAATAGTGTTTGATTAGTTTCTTACTATTTTTAGCTTTAACCTTTTTATCCTACTTTAACACATTGGTTAATAATCAAAATCACCTGAATAACACTGTTATATGTATATTTTGACTTTTATTCATTTATCTTCTTATTGTGATTTGGATATTGACCCATGATTGGAAGGGATTTGTCCATGAGGATCCTGTAGATCCTAGTTTAAGGAGTTACCTTTCTAAAAGGATGTATGCTTGCCTCCAGCAAGTGCCCAGGAGTATGGACATTTTTATGTTAGTTTCTTTGCTAAGAGTTTCCAGACCGCACAGTTTGTTTACATTGGAATCTTAAACTCAGGAAAGGTGACTGTGACATTTTAGATTCTAAGGATATTTTGTTTTTGTCTACACAGAACCCATTCAGAATAACACTGTCGTCCTCTCTGTGCCAGCTAAAAGACGTTTTTTCCTTTTGTCTTTTTTAAAATTTTTGTTTCATTTTGAGATTTATGTGCAGAACGTGCAGGTTTGTTACATAGATATACATATGCCATGGTAGTCTGCTGCACCTGTTGACCCATCCGTGCAGGTTCCCTCCCTTAGCCGCCACCCCCAACAGGCCCTAGTGTGTATTATTTCTCTCCCTGTGTCCATGTGTTCTCATTGTTCAGCTCCCACTTATGAGTGAGAACATGTGGTGTTTGGTTTTGTGTTCCTGTATTAGTTTCCTGAGGATGATGGCTTCCAGCTTCATCCATGTCCCTGCAAAGGACATGAACTCATTCTTTTTTATGGCTGCATAGTATTCCATGATGTATCTGTAACACATTTTCTTTATCCAGTCTATCATTGATGAGCATTTGGGTTGGTTCCACGTCTTTGCTATTGTGAACAGTGCTGCAATAAACATATGTGTGCATGTGTCTTAATAGTAGAATGATTTATATTTCTTTGGGTATGTACTCAGTAAGTGGACTGCTAGGTCAAATAGTATTTCTGGTTCTAAATCCTTGAGGAATTGTCATACTGTCTTCCACAATAGTTGAACTAAATTATATTTCCGCCAACAGTGTAAAACCGTTCCTATTTCTTTACAGTCTCACCAGCATCTATTGCTTTTTGACTTTTTAATAATCACCATTCTGACTGGAGTGAATGGTTTCTCATTGTGGTTTTGATTTGTATATCTCTAATGATCAGTGATGTTTAGCTTTTTTTCATGTTTGTTGGCTGCATCAATGTCATGTTTTGAGAAGTGTCTGTTCATATCCTTTGCCCACTTTTTGATGGAGTTGGGTTTTTTTGTAAATTTGTTTAAGTTCCTTGTAGTTTCTGGATATTAGATCTTTGTCAGAAAGGTAGATTGCAAAAATGTTTTCCCGTTCTGTAGGTTGCCCATTCACTCTGATGATAGTTTCTTTTACTGTGCAGAAGCTCTTTAGTTTAATTAGGTCCCATTTGTCTATTTTGGCTTTTGTTGCAATTGCTTTTGGATTTTCATCATGAAGTCTTTGCCCATGCTTATGTCCTGAAATGGTATTGCCTAGGTTTTCTTACAGGCCTTTATGGTTTTGGGTTTTACATTTAAGTCTATAATCCATCTTGAGTTAAGGTTAGTATTGTTATGTGTGAACTTATCAATGCCATCATGATGCTATCTGGTTATTTTGCACACTAGTTGATGCATTTTTTAAATAATGTCATTGATGTTTATATATTGGTATGTTTTTGCAGTGGCTAGTACCAGTTTTTCCTTTCTATATTTAATGCTTCCTTCAGGAGTTCTTACAAGGCAGGTCTGGTGGTGATGAAATTGCTCAACATTTGTTTGTCTGGAAAGGATTTTATTTCTCCTTCACTTATGCAGCTTAGTTTGGCTGGATATGAAATTCTGGGTTGAAAATTATTTTCTTTAAGAATGTTTAATATGTGTCCCCCCACTCTTCTGGCTTGCAGGTTTTCTGCTGAGAGGTCTGCTGTTAGTCTGATGGGCTTCCCTTTGTACATAACCTGGCCTTTCTCTCTGACTCCCCTTAACATTTTTTCCTTCATTTAGACCTTGGAGACTGTGATGATTATGTGTCTTGGGGTTTATCTTTTCGTGGATTATCTTAGTACTATTCTCTGTATTTCCTGAATTTGAATGTTGACCTGTCTTGCTAGATTGGGGAAGTTCTCCTGGATAACATCTTGAGGTATGTTTTCCAACTTGATTCAATTCTCCCCATCTCTTCAGGTACTCCAATCAATTGTAGGTTTGGTCCTTTTACATAGTCCCATATTTCTCAAAGGCTTTGTTTGTTCCTTTTCATACCTTTTTCTCTAATCTTTTCTGCATGACTTATTTAAGCAAGGAAATCTTCAAACTCTGATCACTTTTCTTCCACTTGATCAATTCAGCTATTGATACATGTGTATGCTTCACAATGTTCTCGTGCTGTGCTTTTCAATTCCATCCGGTCATTTATGTTTCTCTCTAAACTGGGTATTCTAGTCAGCAGCTCCACTAAACTTCTTTTAAGGTTCTTAGCTTCTTTACATTGATTGGGTTAGAACATGCTCCTTTAGCTCAGCAGAGTTTGTTATTACCCATTTTCTGAAGCCTACTTCTGTCAATTCATCCTTCTCATCCTCTGTCCAGTTCTGTGCTCTTGCTGGAGAGATGCTGTGATCATTTGGAGGAGAAGATGCACTCTGGCCTTTTGGGTTTTCAGCATTTTCTTGTTGATTCTTTCTCATCTTCAGGAGTTTGTCTAGTTTCGATCTTTGAGGCTGCTGACCCTTGGATGGGGTTTCTGTGGGGACTTTTTGTTGCAGATGCTGCTGTTGTTGTTGCTTTCTGTTTGGTTTTCTTGCAGTGGTCAGGTTTCACTTCTCTAGGGTTGCTGTGGTTTGCTGGGGGTTTACTTCAGGCCTTATTCATCTGGTTCACTCCTGTGCCTGGAGATGTCACTCAAGGAGGCTGGAGAACAGCAAAGATGGGTGCTTGCTTCTTCCTCTGGGATCTCTGACCTCAAGGGGCACCAACCTGATGCCAGCAGGATCGGTCCTGTATAGGGTGTCTGACAACCCCTGTTGGAGGGTCTCACCCAGTTGAGTGGCACTGGGAATAGGACCTGTTTAATGAAGCACTTTAACTGTGTCTTGGTGGAGGAGGAGGTGTGCTTCACTGTGGGGGGTGGGGGGAATTCCACTTATCTGGGCTGCCGGATTCCTCAGTACTAGCAGGGGGAAAGGCTAAGTTTGCTGGTCCGCAGAGACTGTGGCCACCCCTGCCCCTAGTGGCTCAGGCCCAGGGAGATCAGAGTGCTGTCCTTGAGCTCCTGGCTGGAGGTGTTGGAGTTCCTGCAGGGAGACCCCACCCAGTAAGGAGGGATGGGCCAGAGTAAGGCCTGAAGAGGCATGCTGGCCACATTCTGCCAGGGCCAGTGTGTTGGGCTACGGGAGACCCCTCTTGGGACCAGGTCGTCCAGCCTCCCTGGCTCCAGCAGGGGAAAAGCGTGGCCTGGAGCTATAGAGATTGCTGCTGTCCTCCCTGCCACCCAGGGAGCTTAGCATATTAGGTTAACTATCAGTCCCAGTACTGGCTGCTGCCTCACTCACAAGGAGCTCAAACAGCGTAGACAGCAGGCAGCCACACTGTGGTGCTTGTCGCCCTTCCCCCTGGGAACTCAGCAGGCTCAAGCAGATTCGAGGCAAGAGGCTGTTGAGAATCTGAGCGGCTCCAGTGTTGGGACCCTAGGTCCCGGTGGCGTGGGTTCGTGAGCGAGATCTTCCAATCTGTGGGTTACACAGTCCTGTGGAAAAAGCGTGGTTTCCCCGGGTAGGTAGCATGCTCACTCATTGCCTCCCTGGGCTGGCGGTTGGAGGTTCTCCTGCCCTGTGTGGCTCTCAGGTGGGCTGCCATATGACACTGCTCTTCCTTCCTCTCTGTAGGTCACACCAGCCTCCTAGTCAGTTCTGATGAGAGACCCTGAATACTTCGGTTGCCAGTAGAGGATTCACATTCTATTATGGCTCTTTCCATGACAGCCCCTAATTGCTGCTGCTTCTAGTAGGCCATCTTGGCCCCGCCCCTAAAGATGCTTTTTTCTATTCCGTACTTGCAATGCAGATGGGTCATTTTGATGTATCCGGGTATCTCATTTCAAGAGGCAGTCTCAATTCCAGCGCCATACTTTGAATAGAGAGATTTTTCCATCTTCTCTCCCTTCTTGTGGACTGCAATTCCACAAGAAGGGAGATACAGATTATAAAATTACTTTCCTAGGTTTTAGGTTTTATTTATTTACTTACTATTTATTTCTGAGATGGAGGCTCACTCTTGTCGCCCAGCTGGAGTGCAATGGCACGATCTCTGCTCACTGCAAGCTACACCTCCCGGGTTCTAGGAATTTTCCTGCCTCAGCCTCCTGAGTAGCTGGAATTACAGGCGCCTGCCACCATGCCCAGCTAATTTTTGTATTTTTAGTAGTGATGGGGTTTCACCATGTTGGGCAGGCTGGTCTTGAACTTCTGACCTCAGGCGATCCACCCACCTCAGCCTCCCCAAGTGCTGAGATTACAGGCATGAGGCATTGCACCTGGCTGTTTTTAGGTTTTAAAAAATGTCTTCTGGTCCTTGGGAATTTTATTTGGAGCCTTGTGAGGTCATCTTTGCTTTTACAAGGCTCTTTTTTATATATCTAACATTTCTAGTTAACTGTATGGTGAGTTTGTTCAGAGTATCTGATTTTTAAGAAAGTATTTTCAAGGTACAGGTGCCAATTTAGACCTATTTTAAAGAGGTATTGGACTGACATTAGTAGAGGCTTGCAAAGGATCTAATATAACCCTCTCTCCATAATAATTGTTTTTTCGTAAAGTAGAATATGTTTTCTCTTTGTAAGATACTGGGCTCTCAAGCAACTCACTGTGACTAATCAGTTGCCAGCACAGACAAAAATAATAAGCCTACACTGACAGAAATAAGTTCAAGTTCATCTATGATTCCATTTTTATATAGTTTAAGAATATATAAAACAAATCAATGATGATAGAGGACAAAATAGTGAATACCTATGAGTTATTGATTGGGAGAGGGCTTAAGGAAAACTTTTGGAGTGCTGCAAGAGTTTTACTTCTTGATCAAGGTGATAGTCACCACAGTTATTTTCTTATGCAGAACTTCACAAAGCTGTATACTTAAAATTAATATACTTCATATACTTTATGCTATATTTATTGTAGCTCCGTTTTAAAAATGACATCCAACATGTCCTAGATAAGCTATAATCATATTTCAGAGCCATTAGATTGAGTCCTAACCCAGTTATTTTTAAATGTTTAATTTAAAAATGTTAACAATTTCTTCAAAAATTAATAACTTCTAGATGTGGAAGGGCAAACCCAGAATCATTCTGAACAAGACTAATCTGGCAGCCAATATTAATCAATTAGGGTTGGAAAGTGAGAAGAGCTGTATTTGCAATGCCTTGACTGGATGATCTCCAAAGGGGAGACTGGTCTTACGTTTTATGTCTCTGAGTGACTTACAGGTGACTCATTTTTCCTGTCTATTGGCAAATTACAGACAAGCTTCATGAGAAAGTGAATATCCACTGTTGACCTTTTGCTTTTCAAAGTAAGCCTTTATGTTCAGACATGTATGTTGATTTGTTAATTGTCTATCTTTGTACGGCTTTGCTCTTAATATCCAGCATACTACTGGTTTCCCTTCAAATTCAGTCATTTCCAGGATGTTGATTATATTGATTTGATAAATTCCAGTAAAGTACATAAGGTTAAAGAAAAAAATAACAAAAAAATGCCCCTGGTTTACAATTTAGAATTAGTCTTAGGACACTATGATTCAATCCAAGACTTAAACCAAATTACATCAGCCTGAGCTGCCTCCCTTTAAATTGCTGTTCTTGCCACAAGCTCTGTGCATACAGATGAAGCATCGCGTGTCTTATTATTACCCCACTTAGGAGGGGCAACAGAGGTATTAAGGAAGGTGGCAGAAAGCAGAAGCATAAAGAGTATGTCGTCTCTTTTGCTTTGCTTGTTTTTTGATAGCAAATATCTTAAAAGTTTTGAAGCTTTGCTAACTATTATTTTGAGACCAGTTATTTGCTCAGATTCCTTTTAGGGAAGAATAAGAGTCAAATTTTATAATGTATTAAATTTGTATCTTCTTCCTTTTAGTGAAATCCATGATTTTTAAATCAAATTTATTAATCCTTAAATAAATGGCTAATAATATTTATATATCCTTAAATTGCTTCTACCTTCATGCACACCGTCTTTTGAAAATAAAGTTCACTAGGAAGCTGCATTTTTTTTTTAGTAATACATATTTTGCCAATTTTCTACACCACAAAATGTTTTAATTTTGTGACTCCCTATAGAATCTGAGAAAAGGATTTGAGGACTAGAGGTTAATTTGGGGAGTGACCTCAAGAAGAAGGAATGAAGAAATAGAACAAGAAAGTAAAAGAAAAGTCAGATAAAAAGTTGTCGTCAGATGAGTAACCAGTCTTGGGATTTACCCACTGGCTTCATTGCCTATTGGATGAGGGTTATCTCTTGGGTATTACCTCCCCTATACTTTCAGAAAAAGCATACAATCATAGGTCCAGTGAGTACTGAAACGTAATAGAAGGCCCTCAGCAGAATGCAGAGAGGACTTGGTACTTGCTGGTGTAGGCTAGCAGTGCAAGGTGAATCTGAACATTCAAAGAACTGCCCCTTGCAGCTGTGGGTGAAATAAATGGGAGTGTGTCACAAAGCACTAGAGGCATTTGGCACACATGCATGATGACAGTAAGACCTTCTCATTAATAGGAGAGAAAGCATGATTCCTACTTAGCAATAGGCTAGATGAAAACAAACGAATTGAGTACGTTTAGAGAAACTTAAAGTCCTTACTCCGTTTCTTCAATTACGATTTTCTATAGCAGTTTTAACTCATTCATTACCTTGAAAGAATCTTGAAGCTTTGTACTAGGGTTTGAGTATGTATGCCTTGTAAAACCTTTCCTGTTGCTTATGATGGTTCCTACCAGATAAGAATCAGTGGTATATGATCATTGGGTTAGTTAATTTATACTTTTGGTTTATACTTTTGCTCTTTGAGTTCAGTCAGCTTATATTTCAAGGGTTTTCTATATATTCCTACTCAGTATGTTAACTGGATGTTCAATGAACACGCTTGACTGAAGAATGAGAAAACTGAAAAATATACATTGTCTAAGTTTCATAAGTGATCTAGTCTCCCAGTTTTCTACTTTGCTGAATGAAGTGAGTAAAATTTTGTAATTTATGGAATTTTCACTGTATGTGTCTAGCTATATATTACATGCAGCTAGACACTTGTGTATACATACAGCTACAAAGAGGCAAACACATCTTTATATGCCATAAACAGCAAGAGTCTTTTCAATCAATTTCACTCCAATTGTTTCTCATTCAGCAACATCAGCATCACTTAAACACTTGTTAGATGAGCAAACTAGCAGGCCCAATTTTAAAGTTGCTACATCAGGGATTCTGAGCATAGAGTTCAATGATCTGCGTTTTAACATGCCCTCCAGGTGAATTTTATACCCACTGAAATTTTCAAATCACTGTAATAAATGATTAAAGCCTTACATCCCAGTTAACTTAGAGGACTAGAAACCTTGATTGCAATATTAGAAGCAGCCTGATGTCACAGACTTTTTTAAAAAATCCTTTTAAGAAAAGTTTTGTGAAAAAATTTAGGAAGAGGTTATGACATGAACCATGAAAGATCTAGAAATAAGGGAAAAATGGAGACTTTGGCAGTGTAAAAGTGGCAGTGTTGTCTCTTTTTCTAGTGGAAACTTCAGTCCAACTTTGTTGTTGGTTATTGTTAGAGACATGAGCCTCACTATGTTGCCCAGGCTGGGCTCAAACTCCTGGGTTCAAGCAATCCTCCAGCCTCAGCCTCCTAAGTGAGACCGCACATGTATGCCACATAGCTACACACTAGACACGAAGTGCTCTCCAACATAACCACAATTTCCCCTGCTGAAACCAGCAAGTGTCTAGTTTAGAACTAGTAAACTGTATGCTACTGGTGGGTAGAAGAGCCATGAGTATTTCTTCAGGGGAAAAACCAAGGTGTCCATCTAAGGCAAGAGCAACCACTTGGCAGTCCTAGAAGCTATTCCAGGCAACTAGCTAGGGTCTGATTTCAAACTCATTCCCATAAACTCATCGCTAGAATTTGGGCACTGTTTCAGTTCTTCCTTACCATGTTTTGGCTGGAATTTCCTTATTGACTTCACTGGGATTGGACTCCACCAGCTTTGCTCTGCGTCTCATCATCACTAGCCTCCTTGGTGCTCCCAGCATCAGTCTGTAACCGCGGGAATGTACCCAGCTGCCAGAGCTGAGAGAGACAGAGAGAAGACAGCTCTCACACACCGTTGTGGGAAGAGAACCCAGAGCAGGAAATCCGTTTAGGTAGGAGCCGCTGAGGTTTTAATCCTTGAGTTATTTCCGCCCCATTCATTGTCTCGTCCAATGAGAGGGGTTCTTTCAAACTTCCTGGAGGGATTGATCTTTGACTCTGATACCGGATTGGCTACTTATTCTACAACCCTGAGTTACAGAGCCCCCTCCTCCCTGAGCTTTCCACAGGCATTTGGGACAAAAGAGCCCCACCTGGCTTTTCCCACCTGGCTTTTCCCACCTGGCTCGTGCTCGGGGAAACCAGACAAAGGACTTTACATTTGAAACCCCTCTCCTAGCAGACCCAGGAAGAGAACTTTCTTTAAGCCAGCCCCTCAAGCTTACACCCGCTCAAGTTTGCAAAACAGTCTTTCCACACCTGGCCTAAGACTGAATGGCTGAGGCTATGTTTGGGCTCAGTCTCTGATTGTGGAGCCCAAACCTCTTGGATGCTTTATGCCCAGAATCCTTTAGTCACTTTCTTGAGAGAGAAATGTTTTACCTTTTTGTGGGTATTTCATGAACAGAGGAAATAATGAGAAATCAGTTCTTGATAAAAGAGTTTGTCTTTTAGATTTTTCTGCCTTTTAATTTTTTTTTATCATTCCCTCTTAGAAAAGCCAATATTTATTTGATAACTCATTAATAGAGTGAATAGTTGTAGAGTAACAACACCGAGGAAGTGTTGTTGTCTAGTTACACGCAATCTCACGCCGCAGCCAGGACTGGACTTTCGTGAAGAGCCGCAAACTGCAACTGTCTCTGTCCATACGCAACCCTTCCTCTTCACCCGAAGAGTATCAGTGTTCTCATTAGAACAATAAATTCAGCTAAATATTAAAAACAAACCACCAAACTAAGTTACATTAAGGAGAACATTTAACTTCCTTGGGATAGTTACTTTTTAAAAGATGGTATTGGTTAACCAATATAAATTGCTAAGTGACAGCAAGAAAAACTGAAGTGGAACTATACAGGGAATATAAAGTTGAGTATGTTTGTTCTTTTTGAGGAATAGTGGTCTTTTATATATGTTTCATTTTATTCACTGTACTTTTAATGAACACTAATGTGTGAACAAATAAGTGCTTTTTAAAATTTTAAATTATCTTTGGATAGTAAGTGATTTTCAAATTCTACATGGTCTTAAATATAGATTAAAGTAGTATCCACATGGATGGTGTTTATGTCATTCCATAAAATTCCAATTTCCTTTAAAATGTGTTAATTGCATATGGTGATTACTTGGAACTTTTTTTGAAAAGAATATGCTATCTCTCTCTCTAGTTTTTATATGGGCTCCTTAATAACATATAAACATTATCATGAAATTGTCATTTCAAATACATCAAACTGAAACTGGAATAATCTGAATAAGGTTTTTTCAACTGCTGCAATAAAGACAAAATTTAGACTACTATTATTTGATAACCATGTATTGAATTTAGACCTGACTGTTGCTTTTACTTATGAAAGAAATAGCACATAGCACTTCCAGTTTTTTCTATTTTGATATGCTTTGCAAAAATTGTGTTCATAAGCTTTTTTCTTAAGATATCAATTCCTCATTAAATTATTGAGAAACAGTTAATCTGAAGATCCTTTCAGAGATGCAGACAGTGCTCAGAAATGCTCCCTATAGTATTGTTTGTAACAGGAAATCTAAATGTTTAATTTGGAATTGAATCAATATAGTACGGTCACCTACCTGATAAAATATTCTGCTTTCATTGAAATTGTTTTGAAAAATATATTACATCATAAATTATGACTATATATAAACAAATCAATATGAAGATATGATCTTTACTTTGTAAAATAGACATAAATAAGCAATTAACACTGATTAGAATATCCATCCCTATATTAAATATTGGTTTTTAAACTTCATCTTATTGCTTTTCTATATTTTCTAACTATATTTGTATAGATATATATTTGTATGATAATCATACAAATGGTAATTATTTTAAAAGAACAGTGAACTGAGCATACCTATATAAATTTGAACTTAGATTTTAAACCCTGAATCCACTTGACCAAAATTATCTATTCCTCCAGTATCTGGGGAAATATCGAGGATCTAGAGAGAGAAAGGTCATTTGGTTTCTGGTTCAGAATGTAGATTCTTGGTAGTTGCCACTCTATCCTACAATAAATAAGCATGAAAAAACTGAAAAATCAATTCTTCCTATAGCTATACATAAAGTAAGGTCCCAGGGCAAACTACTACCTAGGGAATTGGAGAAACCCAATGGTAAATATAGAGAATCACAATTTTCTGAAGTAGAAACCCATGAGCAGCAACTTCTGTAGGAGACAGTGCTGGAGTGGGAAAATCTGAGCTGTAGTTGACAATTGCTTGAGGGTTAGTGTAGTCTAAAACTCAATTGTTTTAGACTTATTGTGGACAACTTAGTTATAAAAACTCCAGGGGAACCCAGTTTTGTGAGTTTCTGTGAGTTTGGAGCTCGCCTAGATCCTCACAGTGATTATCAAAGAAAAATCTCATCTTGCTTCTGGCAGGAGGAGGGAAAAATAACCATCTTAAAACATACCAGAACATTCTATTCTTCTTAACAAAATCGGCCCTCAGGAGAAACTAAGCAGAGCCTAACCTGCTGGGGTTTTCTCAGATCTTAATTTACCAGGAGAAAGGAAACTATCTCACTCCAGCTGCTCTAGGCTTCTATGGGGAGCAAGGAAAATACTGAACTCCAGCCCACTCTAGCCATCTTGTCCCATTGGGGCAGTGAGGATATTGAGAAACACTTGTGAAATTCACAATCCAATGTACAGGCTTACTAAAAGACTAAGGCCTCATTATAGGACTATAGAACACTTTCTCTCCCCTACACCTTACTGTTACATATGAAAAACTGACAGTTCCTTTTACCCAATACATCACGTCTGGCTATGAAGAAAAAAATTACAAGACATACTACAAGGCAAAATACATAGTTTGAAAGACAGAACAAGCATTAAAACCAGACTCAGATATGGTAAGCATGTTAAAAATATCAGATTGGGTACTAAAATATCTATGATTAATGTGCTAAGGCTCTGTTGGATAAAGTAGACAGCACGAATGAACAGATGAACAATGTAAGTAGAGAGATAGAAATTCTAAGCAAAAAAGCAAACAAACAAAAAATCCTGGATATCAAAAACACTGCAACAGAAATAATGTCTTTGATGGACATAGATTCATTAGCAGACCGAACCTATCTTAGGAAAGAATCTCTGAGCTTTGGGATAACTCAGTAGAAACTTCCAAAACTGAAAAGCAAAAAGTAAAAAGACAAAAAACAAACAAACAACAACAACAAAACTAGAACAATATCCAAGGACTGTGAGACAAGTATAAAAGGTGTGACATAGCTATAATGGGAATACCAGATGAAAAAGAGAAAGAGAAAGAAACCAAAAAATATTTGAAACAATAAGAAATGAGATTTTTCCCAAATTAATGCCAGATGTCAAACCACCAATCAAAGAAGCTCAGAAATCACCAAGTAGAATAAATGTCAGAAAAACTACACTTGTGCATGTAATTTTCAAGCTACAGAAAATCAAAGAAAAAGAGAAAATCCTAAAAGAAGCCAGAAGATAAAATGCCTTACATATGGAGGAGCAAAAATAAGAATCAAGTCTGATTAAACTATGTAAATTTACAATGTTGAGAGAAAAATTTTTTTTTACCAACCTAGAAATTTGTATTCTGTTAAATTATCTTTCAAAGTGAAGGAGAAATAAAGATTTCTCAGACATAAAAATTGGGAGAATTTGTTGCTGGTAGATTAGTCTTGAAAAAAAGAAGAGAAGTTTATTAGAGAAAAGGAAAATGACATGGGGCAGAAACAGAAAGAGCATTGGAGAACAGATAAGTGAAAATAAAATTTAAAAACAAATATTTATTTTTCTTTTTCATTTTATTTTAAGATGGAGTCTTGCTCTGTTGCCCAGGATGGAGTGCAATGGTGTGATCTCGGCTCACTGAAACCTCTGCCTCCCAGGTTCAAGAGATTTTCCTGCCTCAGCCTCTGAGTAGCTGGGATTACAGGCATGCACCATCATGCCCAGCTAATTTGTTTTGTATTTTTAATAGAGACAGGGTTTCACCATGTTGGCTAGGCTGGTCTCAACCTCTGACCTCATGTGATCCACTCCCTTCAGATTCCCAAAGTGTTGGGATTACAGGTGTGAGTCACTGCGTCCGGCCTAATTTTCTTATTCTTAATGAATCTAATAGCAGTTTGTTTAAAACACAAAACTGTAAAACTTCTAGAAGACAACATATGATAAATCTACATGACATAGGACTTGGCTATACTTTTTTTAGACACATCACCAATGATGTGAGCCATGAAAGAAAGAATAGATAAGCTGAACTTCATTAAAATTAAAATTTTCTGATCTGTGAATGATGGTACAAAGAGAATAAAAGTGACGACAAATCACAGTATTAAAAAAATACAATTGCAAAAGACATGTCTAATAAAGGAATGCTGTCCAAAATATATTAGGTTTGTGCAAAAGTAATGGCAAAAACTGCAATGACTTTTGCACCAATGTAATAAAAAGAACTCTTAAAACTCAACAAAATACTATTTTAAAAAAAGGTCAAATACCTTAACAAATACCTTACCAAATAATATATATAGATGGCAACCAAGCATATAAAAAGATGACCCATATTGTATGACATTATGGAAATGCAAAGTAAAACAAAAATGAGTTAACCACTATCTACCTATTAGTGAAGGCTGATTCCAGAACTCAAACACCAAATGCTGACAAGGATATGGAGCACCAGGAGCTCCCATTCATTGCTGGTAGGAACGCAAAGTGTTGTAGCCACCTTGGAAAACAGATTAGCTATTTCTTACAAAACTTGACATTCTCTTACCATATGATTCAACAATCACACTTCTTGGTATTTGTCTAAAGGAACTGAAAACACTTCTCCACACAAAAACATTCACATGGATGTTCCTTGCAATTTCACTCACATTGTCAAACTTAGAAGCAACCAAGTGTCTTCCAGTAAGTGAATGAATACATAAAATCTGGTATGTAAAATGATATATTATTCATTGAAATAATGTAATGATCTATCAAGAAATAAAAGACATGGATGAAACTTAGATTCATATTACTAGTTAAAGAAGCCAGTCTGAAAAGGCTACATACTGTATGATTCCAACTATTAATATGTAACATTCTGGAAAAAGTAAAACTGTAGAGACAGTAAAAGGATCAGTGAATGGCAGGGGTTGAGTGAAGGGATAAATGAATACGCAAAACACAGAGGATTTTAAGGCAGTTAAAATATTCTGTATGATACTGTAAGGGGGATACATGTCGTTTAACAGTTTTCCAAACCCATAAATTGTACAACACAAAAAGAACCCTAATATAAAGAATAAACTTTGAGTAATAATGATGTGTCAACATAGGCTCATCAGTTGTATCATAGTAAATGTAGCACTGATGGTGGGATGTTGATCACAGAAGAGGCTATTCAGGTGTAGGGGCAGGGGCTATATGGAAAAGCTCTGTATCTCCTGTTCAATTTTCTGTGATCTTAAAACTGCTCTAAAATTAAAGTGTATATTTTTTAAAAGGATTAAAATTTTCAAGGATTTGCCAGTTTTAAAGAACTGGGCATTACCTGCACATTGAAAAGTATAAATGATAAAAGCTTACCTTTTGATAGTGCACTGGATATCCCATCACAGGCAATCCCTATAGATTGGTCTCTATCAGCCCCTCTTGTCCTTTCTGATGACTTAAAATATTAAAATTGATGATGGTAAACCAAGTGAGGTTTTTCCTTCTGTTTATAAGAGAGTTTGTTAGCTAATTTATGGTTTCTAAGTTAACTTTTCCATAATATATTTAGAATCCTTTGTCTAATTACTAAAAGTAACACCAGGTAAAACACATTTGCACTCTCTAGGAGGCTCTATGCTCACCTTGCAATTAATGTCTCACCATATCACTGATGAAGGCAGAAAACTGAGGATTTTGTTTTTTAAGAGAAAATCCATGCCAACTGATACCATTTTAGAACAAAGTAAGAAGCATAATTGCATAAGAGTTTAGAGCGGAAGTTTCTGCTCCATTGTTTACTTGCTACATCATCATCACCATAGTAAAATACATCCATCCATTCATTTATGCTTTTTTTTTTTGAAAAGGAGGGTCTTGCTCTTTTGCCCAGGCTGGAGGGCTGTGGTGCTGTCATGGCTCACTGCAGCCTCACACTCCCGGGCTCAAGCAATCCTCTTGCCTTAGGCAAGTATGGTTTATCGCTGACAGTTGATAAAGAGAACTCAGGCATTTTAGCCACAGAATTTACTTTGCAAGAATGAGGGAGATTCAGCATCTTAATATGTATTTGGACATAAGGGGTCTACTGTGGGATATTCTTTTTAGAGTGTTCTTCAAGTCTGAAAGTCACATATTGCCAAAAAATTTATAAAATTCTCTTCATTTGAAAATAAAAATAAACTGGAAAAGCATGAAGTTCTCTTTGCAGAATCAAATATTTCACATTTGTTCTCATGAGGATGGATTCAAATGACCACTGATGCTCCTCACTCTCTGGCCCCATTTCAGCTTCCCAAGAGGAGGGAGGAGGAGGTGGTCAGGAAGGTGGTGAGCACTTCACACGAAGGACCTTATGTCAAAGGGCAGACTGACTGCTCCCAGACCCAGAGCCTAACCTTCACTGTGGCGAGTGTCTCTGACACTCATAAACTTCCTTTATGTATAGTTGCATGCTTACTCATAGAGATGGTGGGAAAGGGCCTGTACAGGTAACCTGCTACATGCCAGGTATAATTCTAGACATCCTTCACATTGTTTTTGTTGCTGTTGTTTTGTCGTTGTCAGATATAAGTTGTGGCATTTCATTCCCATAGCAAACCATGTATGGACAAGGAGACTTGAGTTTTAGATAGAAAACTAACGGCAAAGTCAGAATTCAAACTCAGGGGTGTGTGAAAGACCAGGTGTTTCAGAGTTGCTCTAACAACTGAATGCTAATCCTGCATCAACTATGTACTATGTAACTTTGAGCAAATCACTTAACATCTGGGAAACTAAGTATCCTCTAGGGTCACAAAACAATGCTTGCTTTATTAGATATGGTTATTATAAATATAATGATCATAAATGAGTCTGTTGGATTCTCTGTGGGGACAACCACTTTTTACAAATGTAGATTGCAATTGTCCTGAATCAGGGTCTAAACATCCTGCTGCTTCATCAGTCACTGATATTTGTCAAAAGTCTGTTATGTGCTTCCGGGTCTTCTGCAACAGGATACACAGCTTAAAAAACAAGGGAAAATAGACTGTTCCATCATCATTTTCTTTTGTTTTACACCTAAAAATTGATTGTTACCCATGTATGAATAAGGAGGTCAGTTTAACTCAGGACCAAAGGAGGAAACCATTCACCACTCATACCTATACCACTAGCTCAGCTTCCCTGAAAATGTATCACCATTGCCAGAGATTCACTATTTCAGTGTGCCACTATCACTTAGGACCCCACAGCCCCTGATCATTTGTTTCAGATTTCCCTTTAACAACAGATGCATGTGAAACTGAGAGATGGTTTTATTTCATCCTGATGACAGGACTGCAGCTGCTGGTATATAAATAAACCGGAGGCCACTCAGGGCATTTTTTTGTCTAAGACCTACAAAGGGGGAATGTCCATTATTTTTTAGCTTTTTAAAAAGATGAGGAGACTGTGAGAATGCCCTCTGCATGTGATTTTAGCATCTTGACAAATACTCCAAAACAATATTGTCTTTGTAAATATAATGTGACTATCAGAAGAGAAATAAACTAAATATAGGATGTGGTAATGTGGGTTTAATCATGGTAGGAAATTTTTTTTTTTGCAGGTGTGTGCATTTAACTCCAATATCATGCTTTCTTGATTTCCTTCCCTTTTACCTGCTAAATTTTGCATCACGTAGCACCAAGAGATAACAATTATTAAGAGGTTCGTTCATTTCAAGGCAGAGGAAATCTTAAAACTTTCCAGTACAACAAATAAATATTTATTATTTGTATTAAATAAGGTGAGAGAAGAAGACTTTATCCACAGAAAATTGTTATATGCGTGCATTACTAAAGCTGTTTTCCTTTTTCTCAATCATGTGTATGTGTATATTTCTCTTTCTTCCCTATTGCTGCCATTGTGAGGTTTAATTTGGTGGTGCAATTTCCACTCTGTAACTAATAGGAAAATTAGCTATGACTCTGAGGAGCTATTAAAGCCTAGATACAACAATGGAGTATTACACTCTGCCAATATTCCGTCTTTGAGAATGGAAGGAAATGAATTTTAAGTAACTCTTCCAATACCTCCTTTTCAATACATATTTAATAGTACACGTCCTTTAACCGAAGAACACAGATGGTACAATGAAGTCTTAATTAGATTTCATGTTAGTTGCAATTAGCTACTGTTGCAAGTGTAAAATCTACAATAGAGCATTAAGAAATAACTTTAAGTTTGTCAGGTCACTTCAATATGTTAGGTCACTAGCCTTTGTGGATTGCAGTGTGCATGTAACAGCTCAAGATGACAGTGACATGTTGTTGGTTAAAATTGTGTCTGGTTTGCAGGTTCTGAAGCAGTTTTTCTCAAATTTTATACATATGAAAATATGAATACAGATGACAACATTACCAACACTAAAAGAAAACCTAATTCTAGAATTTAGAGAGAACGTTTTCTAATAAATAGACCAGTTAAGCTGGATTAAAAATAAAAACACAGCTGCAGACATATCTGAAATACAAGTGATGAATAACTAGATTTTATTTCATAAAAAAATAGTTTGGGAGGTGGGTGGGTGGTATTGCAGGAGTTAGAAATAAAATTGGCATATCTCCCACTATTTTGCCTTGATTGAATAATTTTAAAATTAATCATGAAAAATAATATGGCCAGCTATACCTCTTCTGCACCTGTGCTGTTTCTTGAGACATCTGAGCATTCCTTATTCTCTCTGCCTCAACAGTGCCTCCCATTTCCATATCTTGTTCTTACTTTTTATTTATTTATTTTTGTATTCATTGAAAGCAAGAATCAAATAACAAATAGGAAGAGATAGGGTAAAGATGGTCAGACAGGCATTAAATCTTGATAGAATTTGGCTCTTACGATTAAACTAGGAAAGAATGACAAGAAGGACTCATTAGGGCATGCTGGGTACAGTGAAGGTCCATGTCCTGTATCATCTCAGAGTGATAGGAAAATGGGGGGTATTTACAGATAACGATTTCACATCAGGAGATCAGAAACAATGGAATAAAAGATATGGAGTACCTTTCCAATGACACATCAACTCTAATTAGCTGATGGTAGCAGGTGGAGCAGGATGTGTTTGCTGTGTTTTAAAAAGCTCTGCCCTTTCTTAGTAGGAAGAGTTGCATAATAAAATACCAGCATATGTCATGGGAGAAGGGGAGTGATTTGCCATAAATTTCCATGTATTTAAAAATTACTAAATATTCACTCATCTAATTTGATTTAATAAATTAAGGAATACATATTCTGATAACTGACAATTGATTTTATGTTTCAGCTTGACTGGGCCATGGAATGTCAAGATAGTTGGTCAAACAGTATTCCTGGTATTTCTGTGAGAGTGTTTTTGGTTGAGACTAACATTAAAATTGGTGGACATGAATAGGGCAGATTGTCCTTCAGAACATGAATGGATCTCATCCAATAGATTAAAGGCTTGAATAGAATTTTAAAACTGACCCCCCCTGAAGTAAGAGAGGATTCTTGAAATGACTGTCTTCAGACTTCATATATAACGTGGGCTCTTTTGGGTTAATGGACTTCAGACTGGAACACTGGCTCTGCCCGGCTCTCCCAAACCACTGACCCACCCTGCAGATTTTAAACTTAGTAGACTCCATAATTAAATGAGGGAATTTTTTATTATATATCTATATCTATATCTATATATGTATGTCTATCTATCTATCTATCTATCTGTCTATCTATCTACTATCTATCTATCAACACATTCTATTGGTTCTGTTTCTCTGGAGAACCCTGACTAATATGCACATTAATGAAGAACCCTATTATTCTTAAAATCACATTGTAAAGCGTATTTAAGCTCAGAAAAGGTTGATGTAAAGTAAAAAGGATGAAACTGATACTTTATATACGGCATTACTACATTATATAATGTGTACACACATATAAAGAAGACTTGAAAATAATATAGAAAGTATTAATAGTGGTCACCTGGGGGTGTTGGAATTATTAATTTCATTTTTTTCTTTTTAATTGTCCAGATTTGTTAATTCTTTATAATGAATATAGCTTGCTCCTTAATTGGTAGGAAATATGTCACTATTTAACAAAAATATAAGCAGTTTAAAAGACAGTACCATAGTTAAAATTTTGCTGCTTGCAATGAAGAATAAAGAATAATTCAGTTCCCATGAGAACAAAAGCAAAGCATATGTCAAAGAAGGGAAGTAACACTTCCTTTCAGCAGGTATCCTACCTGAACAGATGGTATTTAGGAAAAAAAATCACTGCACCTTAATGTAAGGTGGAGATAGAATTTTTCTAAAAGTTGACATTGAAAATAGATGACATTTGGGGACATCCCACTCCTTTCTCCAAGAACAGTGCACTCTCTACATATTTGTAGATGTTCTTTTTAAAGAGATTTGTTTCCAGGGGACCAGACATCCTTGATATCCAGT
The DNA here is from genome assembly GCA_963573385.1 of Cacajao melanocephalus. NCBI lineage: Eukaryota > Metazoa > Chordata > Mammalia > Primates > Pitheciidae > Cacajao > Cacajao melanocephalus. The sequence goes on along the minus strand of CAUYLG010053759.1, from coordinate 59,678 downwards.
TCTTGCCACCATATAAAACCTGAGACACTAAAAAAATCAGAGGAAAAAAATGTCATATTTCTTACTGTGGCATTATTTACTGTTTTCATTACAGATGAGTGAAACATAGTTTGGTGTAGAATAGACATTCCTTCCTAAGTCTGTTCTTTTACTTTTTGTTTCCTATTTAATTAACATAATTTATGAAAATCTTAACGTGTGTATATGTATGTGTGTATGTATATGTATATATATGTGTATATATACGCATGTGTACAGATACACACACAAATACATGTATGTGCATATACACATGTGCATACATACATGTCAGTGTGAATGTATGTGTACACGTGTGTATGTCTTCTTTCACCATCTGCCCTTTCTTACCTATGGACTGTATGATTATCACTTTGTCTCCCTTACTTAATCTCTGAATAAAGAGACTGTATGGAGCCATTTGCTTTCAGAGGTCCAGCCCAGGCTTATAGATTGTTGAGTATTTTGTCTGTTTCTTCATGATTTGAAAAATAATGAACAAATGACCATTTTTTCCTTCTCCCCTTTTTCTTCCTCCTCCTTTTCCTTCTCACTTTTATACTTTGGATATCTGGTTTCTGGTAGCTGAATCACGTGACAACTGACTAACATAAATTCCCAGCTATAAATCTGGGACAGCAATTAAAGCCTTGCGAGGATTCTGTGCAATCATGCAGCTAGTAAAGTAAATCGTTAAGGAGTTTTGGGATTGGAACACTGTTCAAAATATGTATATCCCCTTCTATTTTTTTCTGTTTTTAATTGACTTGTCTTAGCTTCTGTTTCTCTTATTTTGCCCTTTTCTTTTTCACCTCCTTCATACATTCCATCTTCTTTCTTTTCATTTTCTGTACTTTGCAGACAGATTAGACAAACGCTACAAAATGATCTGATCGCTAACAAGAACCAAAGATGGCCTACAGTTAATCATCCTGCATGAGCTGCAGGAATGCCTCATGTATCACAATAGCAACTGAAGCCTGAGCTCCTTTAGTGAAAAAAGAAAAGCTTAGTTGGAGGAAGGTTAAAGTAGGAGTGTAGGACTTTCGCCATCTGGGGTAAATACTGATGCAACTAGCATTTCCTGTATGACCTTGGGTAAATCTCCCAATGTTTCTATACCTCAGTTCCTTTATCTGTAAACTGGGAATAATAATAGTCAGTTTCTTATGGAGTAAATAGGCATTTTAAATGAGTGAACATAAGTGACTAACTGAAATGAAATTGCTGTTTCTGTGGGCCAAAACCTGACAAACATTAGCAATTTCATAAGTTTTAGTTTAATACAAAACTCTCTTACAAAAGTGCATAATGCCAATCCCTCAATAAATGTTAACTATTCTTGTTATTATTACCATTTTGTAAGAAACAACAACAGAAAAGTAAAATGTCTTGTCTAGGGTGTCAGTGGTATCTGAATGGATCTGGGGCCTTGAGCATTTTATTGGGTCTAGAGGGTACAGTGGGTGAATAGTGTCCCCCCAATATATTCGTATCCTAATCCCTAGAAGCTGTGAAAATTACCTTATTTGCAAAGAGAATCTTTGCAGATATAACTAAATTAAGGATCTTGAGAATGGGAGATGGTCCTGCATTATGTGAGTGAGCCCCAAGTTCAATGATTAGTGTTCTTATAAGAGAGAAGCAGGGGGAGATTTGACAGACAGAAGAGGAAGCAAAAATGTGACCTTGGAGGAAGAGATGGGAGTGAAGTGCTACACACCATGAAATGTCAGGAGCCATTAGAGTTTAAAAAAGAGACAAGAAACAGGTTCCCTTCTAGAGTTCCAAAGGGAGTCTGGCCCTGCAGACACCTTGATTTAGGCCAAGTGATACTGATTTTGGACTTCTGGCCTCTGGAACTGTAAGTGAATAAATTTCTGTTGTTTGAAGCTACCGAGTTTGTGGTGGTTTGTTACAGAAACCCTGGGAAAGTAAGACAGAATGCAACCATATTCTGTGACCAGAGTTAGGCAATTCATAGGATAGGTTTCTACTCTGATGTTCTAATCCCTCAGAACCCATCGGATCTCATTTTCAATTTTATGGCTCTAACTGGCTACTGTACTGGACTTTCAGGAAAGTCTGTGAGGTTGAAAACTGGTATTCTCCTAAATGCCAGCAAGTGTAATGATATACGAATATCTCTCCCTGCCTGCCAGAATAAGTCAGCACCTGCATGCTTTGTGTGTAGAACAACTCAGAGGGGGGAAAAAGACTAAATCCAAAGACAATCTTACAAATATCTCCTCATCCTCTCTGAATCTCCTGAAAATGTTTTTATCCAAGCAGTCCATTCCAATTGTTCCTCCATTACAAACCAATTATTACAGAATGAGTTCATATAAAAAAGGGAGTTCTAATATAGATCAGGTCCTGATCCAACTGCATTCTTTTGGTTTTTGTTTATCACACCTGAAAACTCTCCCTTTTTGATCACCTGATGATTTAAAAGCATATATTAGGTATTCAAACCAATGTCAGGACTGACATTTTAACTAGTCCTTCCCTCCACTTCCCTCTTACTCTTATTTTTATAAATGTAAAATAAAGCATGAATTAACATTTACCCTGATGTTTAAGAAATATGTGCAATTAAGAAAAATTATACTGGCTTTCTATGTAAAAATTCCCCCAACTAGTTTTGAAGTGAATGGCCATTTTGATAATTAAAGGGCACAGACTTATGGGAAAATTGTTTCTTTGTCATGTAAACAATCATGGGTAGCCATTCACCATTCCTACATTGTATATGCCTGGGTATTTGTGGAAATTCCCTTTGTCACACTGACTTCTACCGGATGAAATGTCACATCAAACCAGCTCAGCCTAAAACCTTCCTCCTATTGCTTAGCGCTCCAGTCTAAAACCCCAGCCAGAAAGCCGAGGGGAAGTAAACGGGCAGAGGAAAACACAGTAAAGAAGGGAGGCAAGTGAGGACAACAAATGGAGGTAGTGAAGTGCACAGAAGCCTATAGAAAAGTAAAGAAAAGGGGGAAAATGTGAGTGGGGAGAAGCCTCAAGTGCCAAGGAAGAACATTCACAACCTCGTCAGCCTTTAGCGATCTCTGCGTGGTCTAAAGGGGACGTAAGCAATTCGGCAGCTGTCTAGTTGATCTGATCATTTAATTAATTGTTGATCTTATTTGTTATTTTTATTTTCTCTAATTATCCAAGTTGAATGTCTCCACGGGTCAAATATATGGACACTTACAAGTCTTCATCTGGCAAGACTCCATGTCACTTTGAGCTAAGCAGGCTCAGCCTAGAAGAGAATCAGCAACACAAAACCAACGATTTCAACAACATGAGATGTATCCACTCTCATGGAATTAATGACCTAAATCAGGTATTCGATGATGCATCTGAGAATTGGACTATGCAAAACCCAACTGTATCATCCAAATGTGGACAGGGAAACGCTGTGGAATGTAAGATTTTCCTTTCTTCATCACAATCAGTTTCCCTTTCAGTGGCTAAAGTACACTCTTTCAACTTTTTATTGTCTAGTCACCTACAATGTTGCGAGGTTTGTGGTGTGCAGGAATCAGCCCTATGAGTAGGGTAAGCATCAATTCTGCTGGCAATCCAAGTTTCCCTGTCCTGTTTGCCACTTAAGGTAGTAGGGCCCTCTCTCTGCACTTTCTTTGCTATCAAAAGAACTTGCCCAAGGAGGCATCTTTTCAGGCTTGTTTAAAAAATATACAAAAATATGCAGCATCCATCATTTCCTTTTGTCTTTCTTTCCTTACACTTTCCTCTGTTCTTTTTTAACCTCAGCATTCTACCTTTGAGAAAGGTATGCTCCATAATGCAGCTTGACTTAAATTATGACCCTGCTGCACTATTTCTTTGAGTTGCTATTTTCCCTGCCTGTTCCAGCTGCTGAGCACAATTGCTACAGCTCAATTATTAAAGAGATACTAAAAATAGCCCAGTGCAAGGCTGTTGACAAAGAAAAATCATTGAAACACAGCAAGAGGCACAACCTGGGCAGCAAGCTTTCACTGTTATTAGATCCTTAATTCTCCCACCCCCTTTTCTCTTTATGCCTTGCTTTTTTTTTTCTTTCAGCAATAATAAAGTAATAGGCAGCTTAAAGATCTCTTTTTTGTCCCCACAGGAGTTTGCATAAGCTGATGACTGCTTTGCTAGTGCAATGACTCCTTACTAAAAAAGCATAAGTTTGACTTAGGAGCCAAGTTGCAAAGCTGCATGCAGAGGAATTTACAAATGATTCTCTTGTGAGTGGTGTGTGAGACGTATTCACTAAGACCTGGCATTCTCCAAAGTGCCCCTCCTGAGATGTATCAGATTTGAAATTAGAGTTTTCCTCCTGAGATTCTCTTTAGAAAAACTCTTTTGAATATCAGAAGTTACAAAAATTAGAATTATTAGACAAAAATGTCCTCATGCTTAAAGGGTTATAACCCCAGTATTTCCCCCCTTCCATACTATGTGACACTGCTTGACACAAATTATTGAACTCTCTGAGTATTACTTTTCCTATCTATGTATCTATCGATCTGTAAAATGTTAACTGAATATATTCATTTTCTCATAGAAGGGCATTGTAATATAATCAATCTTGAAAAGCTGTGAAATCCTCTGTGCTTTAGTTCAGAGGATTTAATGACCCAGTGTGGGTCATTATGTTTATATAACGGAAAAAAAGTAAAAAAGATAGAAGAAATATTTTTTAAAAACACTGTACATTTCTGAGAATAGAATATAGAATATGTTTGTTAACAGAAATTACTGAAATTCAAAGAAAAGAAACCAACATATGGTAACGTTCTGAAAAGTTCAAATTGTTTTTCTCCAAGCACTTGTGTAGGAACACACACACACACACACTCTATCTCTCTCTCTCTCTCTCTCTCTCTCTCACACACACACACACACACAATATTAATTATTGCCCAACTATCTACAATGAAAATAAAAATTATCAACAATAGAATTTATGCACTAATAAGCATTGGCTAAAAGGGAAAATTTCTATGATTTCTAAGGGAAAAATTGTATGTGCAAATAAGTTATTGTTTTTATGCCAACGAGAAAAAAAATCATCTATTAATATCCAGGAATTCAGAAAATTTACCATCCTTGTTCCTTTCCTGAAAGTGTTACCTGAAGAAATATAGTGGTTGATAGGACTAAATGAAAACAAAAACATTATAAAGGAGGAAGACATTCCATTGGGGGAAAAAGGATTATGGAAAATAAAACCTATAAAAATAGGATCTATGTTTTATTACTTGCTGATAATTTATCAGACCCATAAATATCAAAATAATTTCTGACAGAGACCAAATGTGAGTCAAAAAGGAGGAGCATCTTCTGTGAAATCCCACATTCTTATAATAAAAAAGGAAAATTGGCATAAACAAGTATAATATGAAAAACGGATATTAAATGATCAATTATTCTTTATCCTTTTGTAAATACATATGTATATGACTATTTTATATTAAAAGTAATGGAAACTAAAATAAAAAGAGTCATAATTTATAAATTAATGAGGAAAAGAGTGTATATATATTTTAAACAATACAAAAAATTTTTAAAGCAAAGAGACATAGAAACATGCAACAAGCAAAAGCAAAGACAAAAATGCAAAAATTAACAAGTGGGACTTCATTAAACTAAAAGGCTTCTGCACAGCAAAAGACACAGCACAGTAAAAGGCAGCCTATGGATTGGGAGAAAATATTTGTGAACTACATATCTGATAAGGGGTTAATATCCAAAATGTATAAAGAACTTACACAACTCAATAGCAAAACCCCCCACAAATAACCCAATAAAAACTGGGAAAGGACCTGAATAGACATTTCTCTGAAGAATAATGGCCAATAGGTATATGAAAAAGTGCTCAATACTCCTAATCATCAGGGAAATGCAAATCAAAACCACAATGAGATATCATCTCATTCCTGTGAGGATGTTTTTTTTAAAAAAGACAAGAATTAACAAGTGCTGGCATGAGTATTGTATTAGTCTGTTTTCACACTGCTATAAAGAACTGCCTGAGACTGGGTAATTTATAAAGGAAAGAGTTTTAATTGATTCACTGTTCAGCATATCTGGGGGAGGCCTCAGGAAACTTACAATCATGGTGGAAAGTGAAGGGGCAGCAGGAAGGAGAAGTGCTGAGTGAAGGGGTAAGAGCCCTTATAAAACCATCTGCTCTTGTGAAATCAAACTCACTGTAAGGAGAACAGCATGGGGGAAACTACCCCCATAATTCAATGACAACCCCCTGGTCTTTCCCTTGACATGTGGGAATTATGGGGATTACAATTCAAGATGAGATTAGGGTGGGAACACAAAGCCTCACCATATCGGGTATGGAAGAAAAGAGAATCCATACACACTATTGATAGCCACATAGATTGGAGCAGCTACTGTGAAAAACAGTGTGCAGCTTCCTAAAGAAATTAGAAATAGAACTACCATGTGACCTGGCATTCCTCCTTTGGGTAAATAACCAAAGGAAATAAAATAATCACCTCATAAAGATATCTGTACTCCATGTTCATTGCAGCATTATTCACAATATCCAAGATATGGAAACAACCAAAATGTCCATCAATGGATGAATGCATAAAGAAAATGCAAGATATATATCTCATATAGATCATATATATATATATTATATATATATATAAGTGCATGCATGTGTGTGTGTGTGTGTGTGTGTGTGTGTGTGTATATATATATATATATATATATATATAATGGAATATTATTTAGCCTTAAAAAAGGGGACATTCCTGACATTTAAACAACAGGGTAAAACTAGAGATTATTATGCTAAGTGAAATAAGTCAGACAGAAAGAAAAAATATCGTATGATCTCACTCATGTGAAATACTTAAAATATGAATACACAGAAACAGTAAAACAGGAGCAGGGTGGAAGGGAGATTGTAGGGATATGGGAAGAGGCAGGTCAAAGGTACAAAGTTCCAGTTATAACTGTATTAATAATAAAGGAGTCAATTATCCAAAAAGATATAACAGTTTCTAATGTTTACAAACTTAACAACAGAATGTCAAAATACCTGAGGCAAAAACTGATAGAAGGGCAAGGAGAACTAAATAACCCACTATTGTAGCTGAAGACTCCAATAGACTTCTTTAGTAATTTATAGATCTTTATAGATCAAACAGGCAGAAATTTAATAAGAATATCATACATATGAAGAGCACTATCAAACAATTTGATCTAGTTGATAGTTATAGAATAATTCATTCAACAGTGGCAAAATACATTCCTATGAAACTCAAATGCAACACTCACCAAAAAATTTTTAACAGTTTTAAAGTAATACAAATTATATAAAATATGTCCTCAGACCACAATAAAATTAAACTAGAAATCACAAACAGAAAGATGGCTTGAAAATCCCAAATACTTTGAAATTAAACAACACACTTCCAAATAACAAGTGGGTTAAATAAACTATTTCAAAAGAATTTAATTTAAATTTAAATGAAAACAATAGAACAACCTATCAAAATTTGGGGATGCAGTAAAAGTAGTACTTAGAGGGAAATTAATAACTTTAAGTGCATATATTAAAATGGAAGAATGACCTGCAATCAGCAACCTAAGATTTCATATATAAAAATTTTAAAAACATCAATTACAGGTTAAAGCAAGCAGAAAAAAAAGTAATTGATGAAAAATACCCTAAGAATCAATAAAATTGAAAACAAGGAAACAATAAAAAAAATCCATGAAACCAAAAGCTGGTTCTCCGAAAAGAAAAGATCAAGGACATCAATAAATCTTTAGATAGGGTGAGAAGAAAAGAGAAGAAACAAATTACCATTATCAGAAGTGCCACTGATTCCATGAATATTAAAAGGATAATGAAGCAATACTACAAATATCTTTATGGCCTCACGTTTGATAATTCAGATAAAACAAACTATTGAGAAACACAAATTACCAAAGCTCCCTCGAAGTAACGGATAATCTGAATGTGTTTATATCTATTAAATAAATTGAATAAAAAATAACAACAACAGAAAACCTACCATGCCCTGATGGTAGAGTCACTGATTCTACTAAATACATAAGAAAGAAATCTTTTGTCCACAATTTCTTCCAAAAAATAGAAGTAGATACTACAATTACTAATAATTCTATGAGACCAGCATTATTCTAATTCCAATCCCAGATACAGTAGAGAAGAATTTAAATAACTCCATAAAGAACATACAGTAGTCTCATCTTAACCATGGTTTTGTATTTTTGTTTCAGTTACCAGATTAACATAATTTTATTCCAGCATATTGTCATAATTGTTTGATTTCATTATTAATTATTGTTAATAATTAGGCACTCAATTTGTAAATTAAACATTATCATAAGTATGTAAGTATTAGAAAAAACATAGTATAAGTCGGGTTCATTAATATCCATGACTTCAGATATCCACTAAGGGTCTTGGAATATATCCCCCATGGATAAGAGGGGACTACTACAATATACCAAAAACCTACAGGTAATATGTTTATTCATGAGAAACAGGATGCTATCCCCCAAAGGTTTAAAACAAAGCATGGATAAATTATTTTACCATTCTATTTTATATCTTACTAGAAGCCCTAGATAGCCCTAGTTTTAAAAAAACGCAATAAAAGGTATACAGAGAAGAAAGAAATGAAATTGTCTTCATTTGCAGATAATATGATTGTGTATAAAATCCCTCCTAGAGCAAATAAAGTATAGTAAGGTCACAGGAGACAATATAATGTACAAAATAAAATTGCTTTACTCTATACCAGCAATGAACAATTGGAATCTGAAATTAAAAATCAATATGTTACAATAGCCCCACCCCCAAAATTATATGCTTACATATAAATCTAGCAAAATATGAACATATCCTACATGTTATTAATTATATAACTCATGAAACAAACCAAAGATAAACTAAATAAATGGAGATTGGAAGACAGCATTGTTAAGATGTCAATTCTCTTAGTGTGATATATAGATTCTCATAATCCCTATCAAAATACCAGCAAGCTATTTTTAGATAATGGCAAATTGATTCTAAAGTTTATGTTGAAAGGCACGTGCTGAGTACCACAGAAACAAGCATGGGAACTAAACTCCACTTATAAAGTCATTGTGATAGTCAGCATCCATACTGATCCAGGAAGATACACTTTTACTAGTTCTGATGACAGCATCCATACATTTCATGCTAGTATCTGGTGAGGAGATTTTCTAAACTTCCCTTCACTGTCTTATACCTGTGGTCTTCAGTGTGAATCCAAGTCCCATTCTACCTTTATGATACATTGTGAAATCAATATAAACCAAGCAGACCATCATTCTTGGGAAGCAAAAGTATCAGTCAGAGCTCCAAATTTGAAGTTCTCTGGCACTTCTGCCTTTGTAGTTTCTGTTTAAAAATTCCCTCTACTATAGTTTTTCTTTATTTTCTGAGTCTATGATTAATCCTACTGGCCACCAAGGACAGGATGAATGTCAGAGTAGAGAATGACAGGTAATTGGAGCAGAAAGAGAAAGAAACTAAAGGCACATCATTTTATTTGTAATTTAATGTCCTGGTTGTGAGACACTGACTGGAAGTCTTCTAGGTAAAGGATGAAATGAGTAAGGAAAATCACCAGATCACAATAGTCTTCCTTAACTGCTGGAGCTTCCTCATGAGCCTCACACACCATGCTAGCAGCAAAAATCCAGAAGAAACCCAGGGAAAATGTGTCTTCAGAACAGAGGGCACACATAATTTTATAAGCAAGTATAGGGACAACAAACTGCACTGTGAGTCGGAAGTGTTATCCCCACAAATTCCTCTCCTATGTTTCCACACAGTATTTTCCACCATATAGTCAAATACCACATTTCAAGTACTTATAATTAGCAGAATATGGTACCACTATGAAATCTGTGCATAGACATTGACATTTTAAAAATTAGGAGAAATATAAGAAGTAAATTAAAAGGGAAGCATACATCAGGAGAATAATTATTCCAGGACACAAAAGGGTTCAAGTAGTTCTCCATAGTACGAGGAAAAAAATAGTGAAAACATATTTTCCAAGAAAGGGAGACAACATGAAAAATACGAAGATAGGTGAAGAAAAACGAGCATATGTGATGCATATATTATTTCTAAAAGTGAAATTAAATAAATGGAAAATAGGAACAGAAACATCTGAATTATGACAGCACCTATATGATAATAATTAGCATCCAGAGATCACAGGAGAACATGGTTTTATAGTAATAACTAGTATCAAAAAATAAAGTATGACATAAGATTTTTGTAACCAACCAAAATATGCTTCAGTTGCAAACACGATCTAGCAAGGTAAAACATGAAGGATTTAGGAAATATGCCTTAGGCTTGTCTTTTTTTGAATTAAAACAAAAAAAAATTTAACTATGAGATGAAATCTAAACAACCAAAAAGATGGATTAAAAATAAGGAACTCAAAAATATCAAAGTCATGGTAAAAGAACAAACAATACACAGTAATGAATTTACATATTAAACTAAAATTAACCTATTCCTCAAATATGGGTAGAAAACCAAATATAAAGTCTATAAATCCTGATTGTGTTAAAGTAATATCATTAACCAAAAACTGGTAGGGGAGAGAAGAATATCAGGAATAATTTAAAAGGATTTAATTCTTTATTAAAATAGGGTCAATAAATCTGTTAACATTAAGACAGAAAAAAACACCAGGCACAGTGATTCATGCCTGTAATCCCAGCACTTTGGGAGGCCAAGGTGGGCAGATCACGAGGTCAGGAGTTTGAGACCGGCCTGACCAAGATAGTGAAACTCTGTCTCTACTAAAAATACAAAAAAATTAGCAGGGTGTGGTGTTACCCAGGCAATCAGGAGGCTGAGGCAGGAGATTCGCTTGAACCTGGGAAGGGGAGGTTGCAGTGAGCCAAGATCATGCCATCGCACTTCAGCCCTGGTGACAGAGCAAGACTTCGTCTCAAAAAAAAAAAAAAAAGAAGATAGGAAAAAAATAGAATGATCTTAAATTCTACATTTTACTTAAAGCTTTTCATTTTTAATTAAAAAAATAAATTTAGGAACAAATGTTCTTGTGGAAAATGATATATTTGAATTTCAGCTATCCCTTCAGCTTCATTTTAATCCCTTATTTTTTGGAATTTGGATTTTACTTTTACATAAAACTGCATGAGCATAATATTTAAAATTTTCTCTACAAGTTTATAATAAAAAATATCATTTCCCTGTCCCAGCCAGCTCTGTTTCTTCCCTCCACACCCTAGAATTTACTACTTTCAACTTTTGTTTATACCTCTTTTTAATTTCCATAGTTTCTATGAAAAATTCATTTTTCAGGTCACATATTGTCTTTTGTTCACCTAATATAAATGAGGAGAATTTAACTTTCTATACTCACCCTCCACACATAAATTCTCAACCTCCAGCTTCTCAATATGCCACATGTAGTTAACTTTCATTTAATCATTGTACAAATTGAACTTATTAGAAATATTAATTAAATCTGAACCAAGTATTCATGTCCTCACACATTCCTTCCTCTTCATACTCCCTTGTGAACTTAACACTGATAAATCTCAGATTCACTTGTTTTCTAGACATGCTCTACAACTCTCAGATTTCTCTTTATAAAAATTTCAGAAATTCCCTCTCCATCCTTATATTCTGAAAGCCATACTTCTAAGTTATATATCTTCCCACTTCTTGATTCTTTCTTTTTGGTAAAATAATTCTTCATTAACTTCTGGATAATGGGAGTATGAAAGAAAATTTAAGACATTTCACATATTACTGTTTAGCAATCGTTCTGGTAAGTACATGATTCCAGGAGACAAATCCTTTCACTTTCAATTGATTGTTTCAATAATTTCTAAATTTTAGTGTTCTTATTGGGAATTATTATGCTATTTTCATAATTGATCTTTTAGCTTCACCATTTTGAAATTTGTAAGGATGAGAGCCTTTCATGTTTCTGTGTTTCTGCCTGTGTGTGTGTGTGTGTGTGTATAACTCTATTTCTTGCACTTATGTTAGGTGCTTTTTTTGCAAGAGACTCAGCTTTAAGCTTTATAAATGCTGAAGATTTAATCTCTCGAACATCTGCTTTCTAAAATCCAAAATTTGTTGATACCTTTATCTCCTGTTGTTTTGCCTCCTCTTTCTCTTTCTGCTTCAAAGTTTATGACCATTTTTGTGCATATGCTGTTATTTTAATAATCTTTTAAGAGTCAACAAAGTTTAAAATATTTAATCTGCTGTATTTGGTGACCATTTATATATTCTTTAATTTTTAGTTAAGTTTAATGAACATTTATGAAAATGTTATGTTTATGATTTTATTTTTAAATTCCTTCTCTCATTCCTTTCTTTCTTTATCTTTTCTCTATCTTTATAAGTAAATAGCAGTGCCTCCAATGATGTTCTTCAAATGTTGCAAGTGGATATTTCTGTGGGATAAAATTTTATGTGGTTTGTTTTTTGACTTATATACTTTGTATTGCTTCAGATTTTTAATATCTACAAGTCATTTTTCCAATAAGAAGAGCATTTTAAAAATCTCCTCCATGTTAGAAGAGCATAAATTGGTGAGTTTTGAACAATTCAAACAAATAGTCCAGTTAACAAGAGAGATAATTTGTTCACATTGTTGTCTTCTATTTGATATCCAAGTTGTCTTAACTTCAACAAATAAACTGACTTTTAGGGGCTTTATAAAAAAAAGTCTAATTATATTATAAAATGTATGACTTTAGCAGCTGTTAATAAGTTTCAGGTAAAATAAATTGTATTATAAACTTTAAGCATTAAAAACAATTATCTATAGACTTACCTACCTACCTGAAATGAGGAGAAAAGCAATATGCCTTTTATACTTCTTTATCGTGAATGTTGAGAAGGACCAGAGTGGGGAGGAATTCCCTTCCACCACATGGGATAGGATTTCCTTCTTCCAGCTGGGATAAAAATTTCGTTCTACCAGATGGGATAAGGTTTGAATCTTGCGCTCTGTGAAGTTCTTCCCTGGAGAGTAACACTTCATTGTGAGGGAGGCTCTGGGTATAATTGCACAACAGCTTATTCTTCTACACCCTTGCCAGGGCCATGAGAGGAGTTTTCTTTACTATTCTGAAGAAGCTGGTAGAGTTCCTGGAAGTAAAATCCACAAATGTATAGAGCTTCTCTAAAGACTGACTGCAGCCCCCAGAAGTTTCTCACTCCATTGTCTTTCACACTCAGCCTCCAGCAATTCATCAAAATTACCATTTAAGAGTTCTTACCATTTTATGGCTTGAGCAGCTTCAGCTGGAACACCTTCTGCTCCAGGTAAGTGGATCTTTCCACTCTATCTTTCTGGATGCTTTTATCTTTCCAGATATGGGGATGACAGTTTGCCTCCTGACCTCAGTTCTCTGATGAGCACAAGAAAAACCTTAAGATGAGAGAGTAAATACCAAGATATTCATGTCATCCTTGCAGTAGCCCATTACATACCAAAATAGTATGAATACTAATGTTTCTTTTTTATCTACTTTTTGAAGGCCAATGCTGAAATTTTCTATGTTTTTATGTTTTTTGTATTTAATCTTTAATAGAGCGATACTCCAAAACTTGATGGAAAGAAACTAAAAAGCCTGTATCCTGTCATATCTGGTAGATACAGGTAGGCCTGTTGTTTTGGTTTTTTTGATCAAGTAGATTGGGTTGAAATTATTCAGAAAGAAATTTCTTAATAGCAGGGAAGACTTGAATTAAAATGTACATATATTTGCACATATAAAGCAAACCAAACAAATTCCTGTCACAACGACTTAGCAGTTCATGGAATATTTAAACTCGTGGCTCCATAAGTTTGTGGCACAGACAAGTGTTAACTAAGCACTTTTTACACTGCATAAAGTCTAGGTTCAAGCAAAGCCAAACTTGACCACCTGCACGTTCGTTATGGATAAATCTATCTCTCTTCATATTTTAGTTAAATCTGCATTTCATCTTAACATTTTTTGTGTTTGTCCACTTTTATTTATTTATATCATATTTCTTACCTAAATAACTGTATGCTTTCAGTCTCTATGCCATTAGTCTGCTACAAATACGAAGGTACTGACATGGTTGTGCTCTGTGTCCCAATCCAAATCTCATCTTAAATTGTAAGCCGCATGCATTGAGGGAGAAAGGTGATTGGATGATAGGGGTGGTTGCCCCTTGCTATTCTCGTGATAGTGAGTGAATTCTCATGAGATCTGATGGTTTTAAAAGTGGCAGGTTTGTTTTTTTTCCTGTGCTCTCACTTTTGCCTTGTGAAGAAGGTACTTGTTCCCCTTCACCTTCAACCGTGATTGTAAGTTTCCTGAGGCCTCCTCAGCCATGTGAAACTGAGTCAGTTAAACTTCTCTTGGGTATTTCTTCACAGCACTGTGAAAATTGACTAATATAGGTACTAACTCATCCAGGAAGCCTATATATTAAATAGAAAATTATGTGAGAAAATAAGTGATATGAAATTATTATACAATCCAATTTTTAGCCTTTATAAAGGTAAAATATAAGTTTAATGAGAATTTTCAATATAGGTCATATTAAAATAATTTATATTTTTAATGGATCTGCCTTAAAAATCAGTCAAAGGAATTTAATTCACTCATTTTTTAAAATAAAAACTTAGTATTTAATATTTGCAAAACAGCATTCTAGGTATTCTTGGAGTTATAAAAAGATTAGACAAAGATCCTGCTGGAGAGCTTGAATGCAAATAACTATAATGCAGAATAAAAATAACTTTGGTAGTAGGATAGTTAAAAAAAATGTGAGTGAACAAAAAAAATGAAAGTTTAATTCCTACAATTGTAATTAGGAGATGCTTTAAGAAAGAGGGAGCATTAGTGTTGAGAATTGAATAATGACTCGACTTTCAAAAGTGCAGAATGGGTAATAGAAGAGAGATGGGAATTTTGATTTAAGGAAAGATTAATAGCTGTAAACCAAGAAAGGTACGATATGGTTAGAGCATAGAGGTCTTGAATTCAAAACGAAGAAGTGTTTAATTCATATTTTTGGTAGTAGAAGTAATTGAAATTTTTGAAGTAAATGTCAGCTTCACAAGTTGTCTTATATAAGGTTCAGCAGCCTGAAGAATGAACATTTCTAGTGGGAGAGATAAGGTGGAAAAGCCAAAGATCAGAGGATTGGTTAGATCATTAGTGAAAACCAAAGCAAGGAAATTATTGACCAAGAAGCTGATTTTAGGAAGGGTTTGAGGACAGATACTGAAGGTAAACAATCAAATTGACAAGCAGCATAAAGATGAAAGATCAACATTTGGGCATGATATTGAGAAAGTGATTGGAAAACATAATACATTTCATTTAGATAGTGGTGGTCACCAAAACAGAATGAGAAATAATAAGAGCATTTGGGAAAACAAAAAGGGGTTGGACATGAAAGGAGAGAAAAACAAACTCTCTAAAAAGAGTAGAGACTATATAAAAAAGGAAATTGGAAGAGAAAAAAATTGGAAATATTAGTTTATATTAACTAAGCTTAAGAATCCTAAAATCAGCAGAATTTTATCTAAATTAAGGTATCTTATATTATTTGTTTACTAGCCCCTACCCATTATTACATAGATCACTTATGATTTCCAATAAATCTGAATACAAAATATGGTATATAACTATGAAACAAAAATGCTAATGACTAGGATGTTGAAAACAATCAGGAATTGTTTCTTCCTCCGGACTACTTTCACACATTGATCGATTAACTGTCTGTTACAACCTGTTAAGAAGGAGAGTCAGGGCAAAGAGAATTGGGAGGTGAAAAGAGGACACTTGTACTGTTTGTTTGCACCTCATTAAAAAAGATGAACAGTTTTAAAGGTTGAATCTACTAAAATGGAACATCAAAGCATTAGTGGACATCATTCATTACTGTGCCACCTGATTTGAAGATTAAATAATTTAATCAAGAGTCCATAGAAGTGCCAGAGTATAGATGTAAACATAGTCTATCACAAACTCAGTAGAAATAAAATTTTTAGTCACAGCTACTTGCTATAGGACATTTTACATTTAGTTAAGGAACAAAGTATTTCCACATGAAATATAACAATTTATTGATGACTCTATAGTCAAAAGATAAGTACTATAGGAATTGGAGAAAGAAGTTTTATTCATGACTTTGGAGGTGAGAGAAAATATATGTTTAGAGCCCATATCAAGTTTTATTTTCACTATAAAATTTTGTGAAAATAAAACTTGATATGGGCTCTAAACATTGATAAGGAGTCATTAATTCAATGAATTAGTCATTCCATTAGTTGTTCAGCCAACATTTGAGCACCTGCTCTTCCAGTTCCTGTGCTGGGTGCTGGGGACAAAGAGATTATAACAAAATGTAGAATGTGCCAAGTACTATGAAGCAGGCAGAGCAGTACTGAGTCCTGATATTCAGTGTGTTTCATTATCATCAGCATCACCTGAGAGGTTGTTAGGTATGTAGAATTAAGGCCCCATCCCAGATCTTCTGAATTTGAATCTGCATTGTAATGAGATACCCAGGTGATCCCTATGTACATTAAATTTGAAAGGGCTGGGATAGTTGGCATTTTGTCTTTCTTTAAGATGTAAGTTATAAGGCCTATCATTTGGATACTTCTTTTTTTGGGAGAAATACTAAAATAAGTAAGAGGTAGTAAGATAGTTCCTCTCCACACTCCTTTGCATCTAGGCCAGGGCGCAAAACAAAAATTCAGCTACCTGTATGCTCTGCTTGTGAATTTAATCTCAAAAGGGTAACTCAAACTTGCAGGTTAATTAGAGACTACGGTTATGGTATAAATGAAAGCACAGTGGTGGGCGTTAGGAGGCCAGGATCAGACAGCATGCTGGGTAGCAACCAATGGTGGCAGCATCAGAATCCTGGCCGTGCCTTCACTTCGTGAGTTTCTTCGTGAACCGCTTCTCTGCGAGTCAGTCACGCCATCAGGTAAATCTTCGTTCTTTTTAGCCTAAACAAAATCCATTATTTCCTTGTTTGGATCATTTTCTAGTATATTCAAAGCATGGAC
Organism: Cacajao melanocephalus; assembly: GCA_963573385.1. Classification (NCBI taxonomy): domain Eukaryota; kingdom Metazoa; phylum Chordata; class Mammalia; order Primates; family Pitheciidae; genus Cacajao; species Cacajao melanocephalus. Next base: position 42,546 of record CAUYLG010053759.1, on the reverse strand, counting down.
TCTGATGTCACTTTACAGATCTTGTTAGGAGGAAAGAATTGTGCTATTTGCATTGAATCTCTTCTTTTAGTATTATTTTTAACAAAAGTTAAAAATATTTAGAATTATAAATTATGAGTCCACATAACCAGTATTACTAATACAACACAAATATACAATATTGGCATGCATGCTTTGACTTAAAAAAAATAGTATTCCTCTATATTCAGTTAAAAAAAGTTACTATACCATTTATAAAGAATTTAAACAATATGTAAATAGACAAATATAAAAGTTAAAAAATCAGTCCAGATTCAATCACTCAGAAATAACCTTTATTAACATTTGGTGAATGTAATTTCAGTCATATTTTAAAGTATATATAAATAGAAAAACTGAGCAATGTTTTACTAAAATTGGATTATATTACCAAAATCATTTAAATGACAAGCAGAAACTTAATTTTCTGGCTTTTATTAGAAAAAAAGACAATGAAGAAATTGCTCAACTTTAAATATCTGTCTTCATCTCAAGTGATATAGTTTCCTAAATGCTCTCTCTTAGATTAAGAAAGGAGGAAAAAAGTTAGGAAATTGGGGTCTCTTTTTATGAAACTACATGTTTTAATTTTAGCAGCATCAATCAATACTATAAATGAAAGTTGAATATATTTTCACTCTCACACTTTCTTCTCCCCCTTTCTCACTTCTCCCCCTCAGTTCTGATTGTACTAGTTACTTCATGTTTTAACATGGTGTAGGTTTTTATTCAAAATTGGTTTTGTGGCCATATTTCACATGGTTGAATAGAATTAATTTTTAATTATGTGAATTTGATGTTTACATTTAATACAGTTACAAGAACTCTTCTACTTCTGAAACCCTAATTGAATGAATTTATTGTCAAGATTTTTTAAAAATATTGATAGTTGTTATATACATCTTTTAAAATGTCTGCTTATTCAGTGTGTTTCATTATCATCAGCATCACCTGAGAGGTTGTTAGGTATGTAGAATTAAGGCCCCATTCCAGATCTTCTGAATTTGAATCTGCATTGTAATGAGATACCCAGGTGATCCCTATGTACATTAAATTTGAAAGGGCTGGGATAGTTGGAATTTTATCTTTCCTTAAGATGTAAGCTACAAGGCCTGTCATTTGGACACTTCTTTTTTTAGGAGAAATACTAAAATAAGTAAGAGGTAGCAAGATAGTTCCTCTCCATACCCCTTTTATAATGTTTTATTCTACATTACATATCTGTCATTTTTGGAAACACATTTTTGGAGTTTAGTTTATTTTAGAAAGATCCCTAGAAAGCTTTAACTTTCTTCTGTCATCAAATATTGTTTGGATAGGCATAAAGACAACTCATTTTTTTTCTTAATACTTTTTCTTTTTTCTTAGATTAATATAAATGAGCTATCATTTTGGAACACATTATGTTTAAAACAGAAAAGGACACAAATCAAAATTATTAGTGCAAGGAATTATCATAGAGTGGAACACTAGCTCAAGATACAAATTATCAACTCCCCTAGATTCTTCTTTCTCTCCTATGCAAAGATCATCAATAGTCTAACTTACTTATTTTTTAATTTTTATTATTGATATTTAATAGATATATATATTTGGTGGCTGCATATGATATATTGACACATTCATATAATATTTAAGACCAAATCTGTGTAATTGGGATATTAATAGTCTTAAATATGTCTTTTATTCATGCTAGAAACATTTTAGTTACTATCTTCTAGCTATTTTGAAATGTACAATAGATTATACTCAACCTATTAATCTGTCAAACACTACTTGTAATTTTTCCTATCAAATTGATTATTTATACCCATTAATCAACCTCTATTCATTTCCACCTCTTCCCTACCTTTTCCTGACTCTGGTATCCAATGTACTTTTTTTTTTTTTTTTAAACCAATCTACTCTCTATGTTCATGAGTTCCACTTTTTTGGCTCCCACATGTGACTGAGAACATGTGGTATTTCACTTTCTGTGCTTGGCTAACCTTACTTTAATGGCCTGTAGTTTCATACATGTTTCCGCAAATGACAGGATTTCATTATCTTTTTGGCTGAATAGTAATCTACTTGTGTATATATATCACATTTTCTTTATTCACTCATGCATTGATGTGCATTTAGCTTGATTCCGTATTTTGGCTACTGTGAATAGTGTGCTGTAATAAATATGGGAGGGCAGATATGTGTTTGACATAGTGATTTTCTTGATTTTCTTTCTTTTGGGTGTATAGCCAGTGGTGGAATTACTGGATCATATAGTAGTTCTATTTTTAGTTTTCTAGGGAACTTCCATACTATTCTTTATGGTGGCTGTACTAATTTACATTTCCATCAGGGCTCCCTTTCCTACAGCCTCACCAGCATCCATTATTCCCTGTCCTTTTGAGTGTGTTTATTTGGATTTTTTTCTTTATTAATCTAGCTTATCTTAATTCTTCTTCCAAAGGACCATCTCTTGGATTTGTTCATCTTTTGTATAACTTTTTGTCTCAATTTCCTTCAGTTTAGCTCAGATTTTGGCTGTTTCTTGCCTTTTTTGGTGTTGGTTTGCTTTTGTTTTTCTAGTTCCTCTGATTGTGATGTTAAGTTGTTGATTTAAGCTCTAACTAACTTTTTGATGTCAGTATTTAGTGTTACAAACTTCCTTGTTATCATTGCCTTAGCTGTGTCCCAGGGATTCTGGTATGGTATATCATTATTCTCATTAGTTTAAAATCATTTCTTGATATCTACCTTGATTTCGTTATTTACCCAAAAGTCATTTAGGAACAGGTTGTTTAATTTCAATGTAATTATATGACTTTGAGCAATTTTCTTAATATTGATTCCTATTTTTATTGTGCCATGATCTAAGATTGATATTGGTATCATCTTGGTTTTTAAAAATTTGCTGAAGATTGTTTTATGTCTAATTGTGGTTGATTTTAGAGTATATGTCATGTACAGATGAGATGGATGTTTTGTTGTTTCTGGATAAAGACCTCTGTGGATGTCTATTAGAACAATTTGGTCAAGTGTTGAGTTCGGGTCCTGAATATCTTTGTTAGTTTTCTGCTTCAATGCTCTGTCAGTGGAGTGTTAAAGTCTCCCACTATTATTGTGTAGTTATCTAAGTTTCTTTGTAGTTCTCTTAGAAATTGCTTTATGAATCTGAGTGCTCCTGGATTGAGTGCATATATATATTTAGGATAGTTAGGTCTTCTTGTTGAATTGACCACTTTACCTTTATGTAATGCTATTCTTTGTATTTTTTTTTTTTTTTTACCATTGTTGGTTTAAAATCTGTTTTGTCTGAAATTAAAATCCTCAACCATAAAAACCCTGGAAGAAAACCTAGGCAATACCATTTAGGACATAAGCATGGGCAAAGACTTCATAAGAAAAACACCAAAACAAATTGTAACAAAAGCCAAAATTGACAAATGTGATCTAATTAAACTAAAGAGCTTCTACACAGCAAAAGAAGCTGTCATCAGAGTGAACAGGCAACCAACAGAATGGGAGAACATTTTTGCAATCTATCCATCTGACAAAGGTCTAATATCTAGAATCTACAAGGAACTTCAACAAATTTACAAGAAAAACCCCATTAAAAAGTGGGCAAAGGATATGAACAGACAGGTCTTCAAAGAAGACATTTATGCAGCCAACAAACGTGAAAAAAAACTCATCATTAGAGGAAGTGCAAATCAAAACCACAATAAGACACCATCTCACCCCAGTCAGACTGGCAATTATTAAAAAATCAAGGAACAATATATGCTGCTGAGACTGTGGAGAAATAGGAATGCTTTTGCACTGTTGGTGGAATGTAGATTGGTTCAACCATTGTGAGAGACAGTGTGGCAATTCCTCAGGGATCTAGAACCAGGAATCTAGAACCATTTTACCCAGCAATCTCATTACTAAGTACATACCCAAAGGAATATAGATCATCCTACTATAAAGAAACATGCACATGTATGTTTATTGCAGCACTATTTACAATAGCAAAGACTTGGAAGCAACCCAAATGCTCATCAATGATAGACTGGATAAAGAAAATGTGGTATATACACACCATGGAATACTATGCAGCCATAGAAAAGCATGAGTTTATGTCCTTTGCCGGGACATGGATGAAGCTAGAAGCCACCATCCTCAGCAAACTAACACAGGAACAGAAAAGCAAATACCTTATGTTCTCACTCATAAGTAGGAGTTGAACAATGAGAACACATGGACACAAGGAGGGGAACAACACACACCAGGGCCTGTAGGGCAGTGGGGGACAAGAGGCGGGAGAGCATTAGGACAAATACCTAATGCATGTGGGGCCTAAAACCTAGATGACAGGTTGATACGTGCAGAAAACCACCATGGCACGTGTATACTTATGCAACAAACCTGCACATTCTGCACATGAATCCTGGAGCTGAAAGTAAAATTAAAAAAAAAAAAGTTAGACTAGCAATTCCTGCTTTTTTCGCATTTTCCATTTGCTTTGTAGATTTTTTTCCATCTCATTAATTTGAGCCTATATGTTTCATTGCATGTGAGTTCGCTCTCTTAAAGACAGCATAGTGTTGGGTCTTGCTTCTCTATCTAACTTGTCACTCTGTCTCTTTTAATTGGGATGTTTAGCCTGTTTACATTCATGGTTAGTATTGAAATTTGCAAATTTATTTCTGTCATGTTGTTAGCTGATTATTATGCAGATGTTTGTGTGGTTGATTTCTGGTGTCACTGATATATGTACTTAAGTGAGTTTTTGTAATGACTGGTAATGATTTTTCCTTTCCATGTTTAGCACTCGCTTCAGGACCTCTTGTAAGGTGGGTCTGGTGGTAACAAAATCCTTTAGCATTCATTTGTCTGAAAAGTATCTATTCCTCTGTCACTTTTTAAGCTTAATTTGGCTGGATATGAAATTCTTGGTTGGAAAACATTTTCTTTAAGAACGATGAATATAGGCCTCCAATCTCTTCTGGCTTGTTGGGTTATGGCTGACAGGTCTGCTGTTAGTTTGATGGGGTTCTCTTTGTAGGTGATCTGCCTCTTCCTTCTTGCTGTTTTTAACATTTTATGTCTCATTTCAACCTTAGAGAATTTGATGACCGTGTGTCTTGGGAATGCTTTTCTTGTATAATATTTTGCAGGGGTTCTCTGCATTTTCTGAATTTGAATGTTGGCCTCTCTAACAAGATTGGGAAATTTTCATGAATGATATACTGAAATGTGTTTTCCAAGTTGCTTGCTTTCTCTGTCTTTCAGGGGTGCCAATGCATTGTAAATTCGGTTTCATAATATAATGCCATATTTGTCACTGTTTTTTCTTTTCATTCATCTTTATTGTTTTTTTCTTATTTTTATCTGATAGTTATTTCAGAGAACAGGTCTTTGAACTCAGAGATTCTTTCCACGGTGATCAATTCTGCCCTTAATGCTTGTGATTATATTCTGAAATTCTTGAAGTGAATTTTCCAGCTCTATCAGCTATGTTTGGTTCTTCTTTAAAAATGGCCATTTCAGCTCTCATCTCTTACACTGTTTTACTGTATTCCTTAGAATTTTCAGATCGAATTTCATCTATCTCCTGAATATCAGTGATTTTTCATTTCTATCAATATTCTGTATTCTATTTCTGTCATTTCAGCCATTTCAACCTAGTTAAGAACCATTGCTGTGGAACTAGTGTGAGGCAGGTAAAAGGACACTCTGGCTTTCTGGGTTGCCAGAGTTCTTTCATTGGTCCTTTCTTATCTATTTGAGCTAATATTCCTTCAGTATTTGATAATGTTGTTCTTTAGATGGTTTTGTTTGTTCATTCATTTTTATCTTCTTCAATGCCCTTTGTAATTTGGTTATGGTATAAGGTGGGTTCTGTTGACTGGGTTTTATTCTACTCTGCCCCTGGATCATGAAGGAGACCCCTTTGATTCCTATCTTCTTGCCCATATTTATTTTGTTGGGTGTTCTGGCCCATGGGGTTCCCTCAGGCAAGACCCACAGTAGACAGACAAGCCATATCCTTGCTGGGCTGGCCCTAATCTGCTGTCCGTGTGCTTCCTGGGCAAACATGAGGTTGTGCCTGCCCACAGAGCTCAGGCAGAAGCAGGACCTCTGTGCTGGAAGCTCTAGCAGGTATGGCCCATCTGGCTATGAAAGATAGGGGTGGGTGGAGTCGTCTACTCTGCTGTCTGCATGTTTCCAGGGCAACAGTAGGGTACATTCTTCAGCAAATTTAGGCAGAAGTGGGACTACTGGGCTGAAAGCTCTAGGAGGTGCGATTCACCTGGATTCTAGTGGCAGAGTTGAATGGGACACCCACTCTGCCATCCTGGTGCTCTCTATGACAACAGGAGGCTTTGTCTACTGACTAAGTTCCTATAGAGACAGAACCAGTGGCCTGGAAGGTTCTGCAGGCATTGCCAGCCTGGCTATCAGCAGCAGGGATGGGTGGGATTGCTTGCCCTGCTGTCCAGCTGTTTACAGGGACAACAGGAGGCTCAGCTTTGGCTAAGTTCCCACAGAAATGAGATCACTTGGTCAGAGACTATAGAAGACATTGCCCACTTGGCTTTTACTGATAAGGGTGAGTGGAGTTACCTGTCCTGCAGTCCAGGCATTTCCCAGGACAAGAGGCTGCGCCCTCTGATTGAGTCCACACAGAAATGGGGCTACTGGGCCAGGGCCAGAAGTTCTAGCAGGCATTGTCTACCTGACCAGCAATGGCAGGGGTGGGTAAAGTGTCCAGCTGACTTCAGGCCAAGGGAGGACCACTGGGTAGAAAGCTGTCAGCTCCATCTGGTGAGGAGATAGAGGTGGAGCAATCTTACTGCTCTCAGGCACCACAGCTGCAATCTCTATTGGGATGTGGCACCGGTGCTGGTCTGCTCCAGGGCATAAGGCTTACAAATGTCCCCTTGGACTCAAGAGTTGTCCCTGCAATATGTCCTGGTTGCTCTCTGCCTCAGTCTAGAAGCATGGTGGGAGGATACGGGGTGTGGAGCAGGGGATTCTCGCATTTTCAGTCTTGCACATGTCTCTGTGGAGACCGTGAATCTTCCTGGGGTCTCTTACTCACTCACCCTTTCCCACGTTGGAGAGTTTTTCCTGGATCCACATTGAGCCCAGACAATCTGGTGCCCAGCTTCATTCCTCTCTGCTGTCTGCAGCTCACTGATGCTTTAATGGATCCAAACATGCTTTCTCAGATAATTGGCCTGCAGGGTCAGTGTTCACTAGCCCTTTTGTTTCTTTTCCATGAAAGTGACGCACATGGGTTTCTTCTAGTTCGTCATCTTGGTCCCCTCCTTTTTGCCCATTTAAAATATCAGATTATTTGATGTTTTGCTATTGAGTTATTTGAGCTCCTAATATATTCTGGTTATTAATCTTTTGTCAGATAGGTAGTTTGCAAATATTTTTTTCCATTCTGTTGGTTGTCTCTTGACTTTTTTTATTGTTTTCTTTGCTGTGCAGAAGGTTTTTAGTTCGATATAATCTAACTTTGAATACCATAGATCAATTTTGCACATTTAAAACAATATAAAGAGAATAATTTAGTGTATTTTTGTTTGTATCTGACTTTTCGTATTGAGCATTTTGTTTGCATTTATCTTTGTGTGTATGGCTTTAGTTTGTTGTTGTGTATTATTTCAGTTGTGTGACTATACTACAACATATGTATCCATTGAACTATTGATGAGTATTTTCATCTAATTTTAACAATTATTTCATATATACTCTTGTAAATATTTTTAGTTTACATATGTGCATATGATTGTTATATACATGTAGGAGTGAAATTGCTTAGTCATTGGGCATAAGTATGTTTAAATTTAGCAGACACAGACAAATAGTTTTTCCCAAGTAGTTGTAGATAATTTATACTTCCACTAATAGTGTGTGAGATTTCTACTTCTGTCACATGCTCTCTAACATTAATATTGAAAGTTTTAAAAATTATTATAATCTGTAATTATATTTCACTGTTATTTCACTTATCATTTCCCTTATGTCTGAAGTTGAGCTCCTTTTCAAGAGTTTATTTTTCATTTGGATGTATTTTTGGGGGATGTTTCTTTTCAGGTTTCTTGCCTATTTTTTTCTATTAATTATTTTGCTTTTTCTTACTGGTTTATAAGAGTTCTTCTATATTCTGAATATGAGCCATTTGTTATTTATTGTCGACTGTTAGATGTGTGATTATTAACATTTTTGTTGTTTTTGTTAGCTATTTCCTTGACTAGCAGTTATTGAAAAGACTGCTCTGCCATATGACCTTCCTTGTAGTTCAAGCAGTCATATACATGTGGGTTGGGTTCTGGATTACTGTGTTGTATTTCCTTGGCTTGTTTCCCTATTCTTACACCAATTTTGTCTTGTCTTAAAATTTCTTTGTACCATGTATGAAGAAATCCTCTCGCCTTGTTTATGTGCAAGAGAGTTTTGAATTTTCTTGCCCTTTGCATTTTATATAAAGTATCAAATCAAATTGTCAAATTTTACAAAAGTAAATCTATTGACAATGTTTTCTTTAATTTTTTGGAAACAAAATTTGCATTCAAGTATAAACTTCAAGTAGAAAAATGTACAATTCATATATATATATATAATGTTTGATACATTACAAAAAGGGTGTATGATGTAACTACTATACACATGAAAAAAAAAAGGAATATTGCCACTACCAAGAAAATATCTCATGATCCTTTGTCACTATCCCCTCACCCAAAAACAACCACTATCTTGAATTAGGTTAGCCAACTTTTGAATTTTATACAAAGGAAACCATATAATATATACACTGTTTGGCTTAACATGGCATATATAAGATTCATCTGTGTTGTTTCAAGTAACTGAAGTTTGTACATTATCACTGTCATATAGTTCTCATTGTGTGTCATAATATGTTGGTATTTTAATCTTGATAATCATGGATTGTTTTCTGTCTGGGATGTTCTACAAATAATGCTGTTATAGTAAAAATGTGTACTTTTTTCTTTAGTATATACCTAGAAATAAAATTGTAGGGTCATAGCATATACCTATGTTCAACTTACCTAGATAATGTGAAAGTCAAATTGTTTTTCCAAATGGTTCAACAAATTTTATTCCTACTAAAGTGGTCAAAAAATTTTTATTTCCACCAATAAAAATTATTCCACCATAATAATTCCACCGATAAAATTTTCTACCTGTAATAATTAAAAAACTAATAATTTATGAGAGTTCCAGCTGCTGACTACTTGTTAACGTCAGTATTTTAATTTTTGTCATTCTATTGGGTATATAGTACTATCTCATTTTGATTTTAATTTGCATTTCCATGACTAAAAATCTTGAGCACCTTATTATGAATTTGTCAACCATTTGGATATCCCTTTTGGTTTTGAAGTATTTGCTTTGTTTTGTTATCTTTTTTCTTATGTTTGTTTAATTTAAAAATATTTTCTGGATAAAAGTTTTGTGTGTAAGTGTGTGTGTGTGTGTGTGTGTGTGTGGTATGTACTCTATATCTTTCCAATGTGTGTTTTGCCTTTTCACTTGATGATGTCTTTTGATAGATAAAGATGTAAAATTTTGATATAGTATTACTTATCATTTCATCCTTTGTAATTAGTGCTTCATGTGTCCTGATTAAGGAATTCTTGCTTACCTCAAGTTTATGAAGATTTCTTTCCTGTATTATTTTATAGAAGCTTTGTTGTTTTACTTTTCACATTTTGATCTACAATCCACACAGTGTCATTTTTCTGTGTGGTGTGAGTTGTGGATCAAGATTAAAATTATTCATATTGATATGCAAGACCTAGAAATTTTACTGAAAATACTTCACTTGTTTTTTAAACTTCAGTGTCATCTTTATCATCAATCAAGTGACATATATTAAGGGATCTGTTGCTTAACTCTGAATTATGTTTTATATATGTATGATTTTATTTCTCAATTCTCTGTCCTGTCTCATTGGCCTATGTATTTGTTTCTGTCTTAATATAGCACTATTGATTTAATATTATGTTAATTTTTGGTAATACCTCAAGCTTGACCCCCCCCCTTTTTTTTTCAAGATTTTCTTGCTCTTTTGGCCCTTTTCGTTTCTATGTAAATTTTTGAATAAGCCAACCACTTAGGAAGAAAAAACCTAGTATTTTAATTGAAATTGTAACAAATGCATAAATGATTATTTGGGAGAAGATAGATCTTGAAAATTCTGACATTCTAATCTATTATCTTATATCTTTCTACATACTTAGGTGTTTTTCTCTTAATTTTAATTCTAAAATGAATTGTGGTATCTATTTTATATACCTCTAAATTTTCTATTTTTAAGATTTTATGTATAAATATATTTTTATATTTCAGCTTATGAGAAAAATTGACTTGGAATTTTCCTTTCATGTAATTACCTATTGCATATTTATATCAAGGATATGTTGCCCTGATAAAACAAACTGGTTAGTACTTCCCTTTTTTCTCTTGACTAGAAGAGTTTTTATGACACTGCTGACTTAAATATTTGGTAAAACTCATAAGTGAAATTTTGAGTCTGAAGCTGGTGGTTTGGTTTTGATATGTGATGTCTCAAGAAACATTTCTATGACCTTAAATTCAGTAGATCTCTATATAAAGTTTCATTTTTGCAGATTCATTTTTGCCTTACTTAGGCTGATAATCTCTGTGAAACAACATCCAACAGAGAATTAGGGAAACTTTCCAAAACAATCATGAGCAAAGCCTGCTGCCAAATGTCTCTCAATGTGGCACCCTCTGTAACTTTGCTATCTACTTCAACACTTCAGGATTTACCTTGTTTAAAAAATACTATCATACATACCATACATGCCCTGCCACCCACCTAAAACACACAGTATATTCTGAGATTCAATATCAGCTGTAGTTAAAAAGGTAACTGACAGAAATATAAGGACCTACAGAAAGGAGGAAAAGTGTTTTATTTTTTCTCTGATTCAAGTATATTTTGGGATAAAGGAAACATCAGGAAGGGAAAGTCTGTATCTCATCCCAATTTTATGTGTGTCCCTCTATTCTGGTGAAAATACTAAAAAAGGTCTCCCACACATAACAAAAGGCAGGGAATGCCAAGAAAGCATCATTTTTTTTTCCCCTGACATTTTCCCATCACTTCCTTCCTCATTCTTCTCACCAGGCTGACTTTATGTATAAACCCACTATTTTTTCTTTCAAACTCATCCCTTTTAAGCAAAGTGGCACACATAGAAAGAGGTTAAAGAGTCTTGATAAGGTGAAAATTTGCAGCATTGGCATGAGTCCCAGTCAAAGTTGGTGACAGACTGTGTTTACTGATCAGAGTTCTAGAATGCAGGGAGATAAAGAATTTTTTTTTTTAATGGAGATGGCAATTTCAAATTTCACACTATTTGAAGTGTCTGGTTGCTCTTTCCAATTATTTTTTTATTCAAAAGATTTTTGCAAAGAGAAAATCTAAATTAGTTCTCAAATTATGAGGTACTTAAATGTCAGTATTTTAATTCCTGTGTATAATTTTTATGGGAAAAAAATGCAAGTTGACTCAAATATCTCTCTTTCTCTCTCTAAATAATTGAAGACAGTCTGGAATCAATTACCATGTCTAAAATCCAGACCCAGATTGTCCTGGGGTCTTTAATGCAATGATACAAACTGTCAGAGAGTTAGATAAAGATTGATGATGGAAAGACTTAAAAGAGTCCTGCATGTGTTGATTTATATAAATGTGTTTGCCTTGTGGCCTGAAGCATTTCCTTGCATGCAGGATATAACCAAGATGTACAAAGCGGTCTGTCTTTATGACATAGAACCTCCATGTGTAGACTAGTCCATTAATCAGTTGATTAACAGGTAGTTGTTGAGGGCCTTCTAGGGGCTAAAAAGCTATTGTGTTCATCATTATTTCATAAGTGTGACACATATTCTTTGAAATGGTAAATACTGTTTACACAGGAGATACTTTGTTTTGATTTAGAATGCTTTTCTATAAATTTAAATATAGCTTAACTTCAGTTTGGCTATTAAAATTATAATCTGACATCTGTACAATATCTAACATCAGTAAAATAAAAATAAATCCTATTAATCTTTTATGATAATATATATGTTTAAATATAACTAAATACATCAGACTATCTAATAAGGCAGATGCAGCAAACTCTCTTTCCCTTTCACTGACTTTCAAAGAGAAATTTAAAAGATAGATTTATGAAAGATTTTTGGAGGGTTAGGGATTAAATTTGTATGAAGATTTTTATCACAGTATTCATGATATGTATCCTCAAATGCTTTTCAATATAAATCAATGGGAGCATCTACTTGCACTGAGGGATGATATTTTTATGTTTTATATACCACATTGGTCTCTATATGACAGGTTGTTGAAGTTGTTTATTGCACCTAATAGACCGCAGCCCCACCTAAAATGTATAATCTCTCATAGTTTCATGGGTTGGAGGGCTCCTCTAGGGTTGCTGCCTGGGATTTCTTATGCAATTGTCATCAGATGGTGGCTGGGACTGGTGTCACGCCTAGACACTATTGCTGGGCAGTGTTTCCACAAAGCCAGCAATGGATTCTTGCTGTCATCTTGCAGCTCAGCTAGTCTGTCTTCTGCAGCTCCTGTCTGTGCCTTTAGTGTGCGGTTTGGGTTTCTTACAGTAAAATGGCTGAGAACCTAGAGGGAATAAATCAAAAATTATATATTCTGTGAAACCAGGAGTAGGAGATTATAGCTCTGGACCAGAAAATTATTACGGGGTCACTTCTGTATTCTATTGGTCAAAGCAGTCAAAGACCCTGCCCACATTTATGCAAATGGAAAAAAAACTTCACATTTTGATGGAAGGAGTGTCACATAATTTATGGTCTTCTTTCATCCAGTATACAGCTCATCTGAGTACCAGTGTGAATCAGGCATTTTCTAAACTGCTGCATTCGCAGACTATAATGATGAAAACATCCCTAATAAAAAGGTTAACTAAACACTAAGACCTCAAACACAGTGAGGCCACAGTTGTAATGATCACTGATCTTTCTAGTGATTTATCTAGTTTTTAATTCATTCTACCGTGTCCTTTTGCAAGTCAATTTAAACCAATTTTCTGGGTTATATTTCATGACACATTTTAACAGGCATTTTACTGAAGTCAAAGTGCAGAACATCTACTGTGTTCCTTCTTCTGTACATGATAAGAAAAGCTTTTAAGGAAACAAGAGTAATTTGTTCTTAATTTGGACAATTAAATATAGTTACTCAAGGCTTCCTATTGTTGCTTCTGCAAGCAAGATATTATTTTTCATCTTTTACTAACTATCCACAACTGTTTGTTTTATGTATTTTTTCCTGCAGTGAATCTTTCATTGCGTTTTCTCTTAAAAAATAAATAGAGGTTTTAAGTCAGTTTGGCAGATTCAGGAAAAAAATACTCCATTTGTCAATCCTATGAAGTAGAATGATTGTTACCAGCATTTACCAGAGAGTATCGGCAGCCTAAGAAATTTCACTTTCAACTGAAAGTATATTTCCTATGTTAAATGAAAATTTATCATGGTTATAAAAATATTGCTCTTTATTTTCTCTTAACTATTGTAGACCTTTCCTCCATGGAGAGACATGGGATTGTGAAGCTATGCAAAATATTTGGATGTCCATTTCTCTTTCAGCTCAGAATAAATGATGAGGCTTTGCAAGGGGCATCGCTAACCATTAGCATACCTGTAAGGGAAGTTTAAAGTAGTCCTGTAGTTCCCCCAACCTGGAGACTCCCCTTGGGTGCCTGAAACTGCATATAGTACCAAACCCCTTGTATTTTACATACACAGGTACCTGTGATCACATTTAATTTAGGAATTAGGCACAGTAAGAGATTAACAACAGTATCATAATAAAATGGAATATTTATAACAATATGCTGTAATAAAAAGTTATACAAATGTGGTCTCTCTCACACAGTATCTCACTGTACAATACTGCAAGTAACTGAAATCATGGCAAATGTAAATTGTGGATAAGGGAGGACTACTGCAGAGGGTTTAGAAAACTAAAATTACAGAGTAAAGAATTGTTAGAAGTGGCCAGGAATGGTGGCTCATGCCTGTAATCCTAGCACTTTGGGAGGCTGATGGGGGTGGATCACCTGAGGTCAGGAGTTTGAGACCAGCCTGGCCAACAAGGCAAAACCCCATCTCTACTAACAATACAAAAATTAGCTGGGCGTGGTGGCACATGCCTGTAACCCCAGCTACTTGAGAGGCTGAGGCAGAAGAATCTTTTGAACCCAGGAGATGGAGGTTGCCGTGAGCCGAGATCGTGCCACTACACTCAGCCTAGGTGACAGAGCGAGACTCTGCCTCGAGAGGGTCTAATGCAGAACACAGAAGTTTACATCAGAAGTACTGTTTTTGTACTAAAGTCTCTTATATGGACTTTCTGTGTGGTTTGTTGAGACTGAATAATGACCAACAAAGAAATATTTCAGGAAATCAAATTTTGACTTAAAGATTTTTAAAAATCTAACTGCTAATGTAATTTCAGAGTATAACAGAATCTTTAGAGAGTTACAGAGTTGCTTATTTAAAATTTTCAAAAAGAAAATTTGGAAGGGAAATTATGAAACAATGTATACAAAATACATAAATCGGATTAGGGATCTTGTAATACCTTTTTCAATTATGAGAGGGTCACATGCTAATGGTTCCCAACTAACATTACCAGCCCCAACTTCTCTCCAGAGCTGCAGAAATATGTGGTGGGTTATTGACTTAATTTCTCACTTAAATATTTCCATTCAAATCTTACCTATCTAAATGAGAATTCTTGTTTCCTAACCCCTAGTCCACAACCTACTCCATCCTTCGTATTCTCCATGTTAGTAAATTGAATAGTTTCTCAGACTAAAAATTTGGAGTAAGTCATTTTTACTCATTCATGTCTTCTCAGACTGTACATTAAATCCACCCAGAATTGTACCATGCGTGGCCGTCTCTACCATTACCACCCTCCTCTAAGCAACCATTATCTCTAATCTGAATTACAACAAAAATCTCCCAAATGGTTATTCTCTAACTATGCACTTTGTTATTTGCCCAGTAGCCTGAATGATCCCCTGCTCTTCACCTTCCGAAGGCTTTGTGGCACATTTAGGTTTCAATCCTGAAGCCATCTCTTGCCCTGAGGCTCCCTTGGTGTTTGATTCTCTCTTCTGACGGACATCTTCTTCTACTCTCTTTACTGCTCACCAGGCTTCACTCTCGCTGCTCTGGTTGCTGTTGGTAGTGCACTTCACAGCACATTTCTACCTTAGGACTTTTGCACTTATCCCATCTTCAAATGCGTTTGCCATTCTCACTGCATCATGTCTCTTTATAAAATGTCAATCCCCACTCCACCAGTATAACCGTATTATTTATTTCTTTCATAGTTCTTACCACTATCTGACATAGTATCTGTGTGCTGATTTATTTTCTTTTTTTCCTACTCAGCTCTAAGCTCCATAAATGGAGAGACTTTTAAAATTCATTGCAATATCCCCTATATTTAGAGCACTACCAAGCCCAGAGAGCTGGTGGTTTATATACATTTATTGAATTAATTTTAAAATGAAACAACAAGGGTTAAGAGATTAAATCACTGCCTAAGATGGCATGGCTTCTCAGTGACCACTGGCATGTGGTACTTGCTTGCAATAATGCTTAGGAATACATCTCTCTGAAAAATCCTAAGCTGCATAGAATTGGCTTAAAACAGGTTCGGAGCATGTGGCAAACCAAAACTAAAAGCCTTCAAATATCCACTTCTTGTAAGACTCTGGAGGAACCCCTGCTGTTCTCTTCTTAGATTTAAATATTTGTCATTAAATCCTGTTTCCCCTTAACTCGCAATATTACCAATTTCAACATATTTACTTTTATTCTATCTTTTCTATCTTCACATTTTTTTTGTATTGAGCTCATGGATTTAGATAGTCCAAAACTCTGCTTTCAAAATTATTTTTTCTATACTGTCAATCCGATTGTCAGTTTCTTTCCTGAATCTCCCACTATTTCAACGTCTTACCCAGTTCATTTTGCACAGACCTATCACTCTACTTGATTCTCTAAACTAACAACTTATACTAACAAAGTTTGACCATCTGCAATTTTCAAGACACATAGAGATGAAAAATATGCAACAGGCCTTTTGGCTGGCCAAGCTGTCGATAAGACACCATTCAAGTGAACAATTCACAATTCTTTATTGAGGTTTCCAGCTTTAGTAAATAAAAATACAAGACACCAGAAAAATTTAAATTCTCAATTATGAATAATTTTTTAGTCTCTGTATGTAACAAATATTGCATGGAACATTGTTACTCTGATAATGTGTTTTCATTATTTATCTGATACATTTCTGAACAAAAGATACATTTCTTTTATATCTTTTGTATCTGTACAAAAGATACATTTCTTTTGTAAATGGGAAATGGAGGGGCCCTTCTGGTTTGGTAGCAGGGGCTACAGAAGAGAGGACTGAAATGAGTTTGAATGGATATTCACCTGTGTTCTGCCTTGGATAGTCTTTAATCTTCTGTAGTGGGACTAGCAGAGGCTAGGAGCTAACAGAGCTCCTTTCTTGAAAGGGTGTGCAGGACTGGGTAGAGGCTTGGTTACTTCAGGACACAGGTGGCAACAAGCATCCCTGCTTCTGCCTGGAATTCAACATTGACCTATTTATCGGCTTGAACAGATTCAGGACCTGGGTATTATTTCTCTTAACAGGAACAATAGGCCTCCTATGATGAATTCAGTTAGTGACTGCAGCACTGATACTGTCAATAGAGGTGTTAAGGAGACCTGATGTTATCACGTGGAAGCTAAGGGGAGAGAGGAAATATGAAGATGTTGCATGGAATAACAATTGCCAAATTGTAGAGAAACTCTTGTGGGAAATGTAGCTTCTTGATTCATAAGAAATATGTTTATGTTAATGGGAGTATGAATGTAAACCTGATCCAAATATACATAACTTGTAAAGTCAGCTTACTTTTGAGTCGCTCACAATGACCAATACTCTCTCCCCTATAATATTTCTTCAAATTTTCAGGGTGGACTTATATTTACTAACTAAGACTTAGTTAATGCAACACCTTTTATTTAAGTGTTCTCTGATATTCCTTCCAAAACAACCTCTTCCATTCTATTTCTATGGCTTACACATATTTACCTAATGCAATTCATCACTTTAATTATAATTTTATGTAATAATTTATACATTAATATATTTAACTATATTTACTGACTACTTTCAATGGGCACCGTTTCAGACATTGAAGACAAAGCAGTGTACAAAACAAATGGAAATTCCTCATGGTGCATTCTAGTGAAAGTAGCCACACAGTAAACAGAACATATTTGCAAGATATATTGTATAATTTATGAGATGAATTGTGAATGGGCCGCAGATTTGGACCCATCCTTATGCTCACTCCATTTACTATTAACATTGCAGTATCTTCCATTTAAAAGTGTGGTGCTCATTTCTCTGTTCCTTGACCTTGTGTTTCACTAAGTGACTTGCTTTGCCCAGTAATGTGAGGCGGACATGACAGTGTGCCAATTTTAACTCTGTCCTTTGAGAGTCCTCACATTTGTTCCCTTGCCCTCCTGCAATTCTGCCACAGCTATGAGAACAACATGCCTGGGTTAGCCCAGTGTTTCTAGAAAGAGGACCAATGCCTCAGGAGGCAGGACAGAGCCTACCCAATGGACCCAGCCTAGATCAGCAGTCATCCAGCAATGCTCAGGATAAATCAGACCTTTCAACTGACCCACATGCTTGTTAATTAAATAAATATATATGTTTATATGCTGCTAAAATTTTGTGCTGAGATATGCTGCAGATTACGAAATATCTGGATGGCCATTCCGTTGACTTTGTTTTTTAGTCAGTAAAATAGCAACTGTTTATTTTTTAATTTTTTTTTTTTTAAGGAGAAGTTACCAATTTATTATCTTTAACAGGGTCCTTTAGTCAGAGGAAAAGCAAGGAAGCTACTGCAATAATCTAAGTGAGACATGATGTTGACCAAGATTGCCTAACATTTTCCACTGTTTTACTTGACTTTAGAGTAGAGTCTTCCTGACTCTAGACCCCTGACCTACTTTCTTTAGAGCCTTTACTTGAGACAACATATTAAGTGTACATACTTTTTCTATGCCTTTGAGATGTAAATATTTTTCAAAAGCCACTGGCCAATATTACAATCAATACTATCTTTCTCAAGTACATGAGACCCATCCCTTTGAAATGTAATCACCAAGGATAATTACATCAAGGAAGACAGTATCTCTATTCCCCAGTCTCTGTGGTAGGGTAAGGGCCTAACGTTCATCATGCTCCTTAGTGGGCACAGGTGGCTGAACCACAGAGAGAAACTTTTAGCAAACTTCAGGACAAAACTCAGTGTACTGGACACATTCCATTGATCAATATCTTTTCTAAGGTCCACCAGTATTTTTCCTTTAACTTATACTGTGATTTCTTCAGTGTTCACTGCGCAAGCAGTGCAAGGATATAGGCCAAACCCTTGGGTTTGGTTTCCCAAGGCCACAAGTGTCTTTCCTTTAAGTTGCACTTAAAAACCCTCCTGCAGGCTTAGTTTTGTGGAAAGAGGGTCACACGTCCAGGAGCGCTATCAGGTTTTCACAGTAAAGATCTGAAAAAATGTCTTTCATGCTTCCAGTAGGGAGAAAGGAAAATAACCATTTTTAAATACTATTTTTCTTGATAAGATCTGCCTTCAAGATAAAGTATTTTACCAGAGCTTAACCTATTGTAGTTTTGCCAGAGATAACTAACCTGGTGAAGCAGACTTGTTGTCTGGGTTGCCATCTGAAGTTCTTTGCCTAACAGTTGAGGAAATCAAGAATGTGGACACTCCAAGGGTGAGGTTAGAGCAGAAGTTTAATAAGAGAAAGAGGGAAAGCTATTTGCCATAAAAAGGGGTTCAGAAAAAGGGTTGCCATTTTTACAGTTAAATGCAAAGGCTTTTATAAGAAACTGGTGAGGGCGAGGCATCTCATTTGCATAAGGTGCACATTTCTGGTAGCTCTACTCCATCTTCCTGGTGCGGATGTGGGCCCTTAGCTTGAGTTAGTCCATATTGCTTTGCCCCCCTTACTGCCCATGTGTTATAGGATGGAATTTTGCACTGCAGGCATTTCTGCTCAAGTCACCTGTGTGGCCTTTCTTATCTATGCAGCTGTGGGCATGTCTTAGGTAAGCCCCTCTGTGCAAGTTCCCTTATCTGTGCCTGCAGCTTGACTTTTTTTTAGGCTCTTCTTTTGTTTGAAAGAATTTAACCAAGGACCCGCCCTAAATGACTGCCTGATTTGTTTCTTCCTTTCTCCTCTTTCACTAGGGCTGAAAAATATCCAATTCTAGGCCAATGTGCAGCCTTCAAGGCAGCAGCAGGGAAGTACTCAATTTTAGCACTCTCTAGCTTTTCTCTTTCTCCTAAGGTCTAGGGGTAAGGATAAGACCTCAAGTCCCCTACTGGCTGGAAGAACCCTCTCTTGGCCAAGGGGAGCTCAGAGAAACCTGAAAAACTGGATCCCTGGCCATGACAGGAAGGAAGGTCAAACTCTTCTTGTTACACTCCCTCCCGTTTGGAGTTTAGACACAACTCACCAGCATTAAAATTAAAATAGAGCTCCTAAGAATGGCAAAACAGACTTTTGTAACATTAAGATTCATAGTTATAAACAAGATGTAAGGCCATACAAGGGAAAGGTTAAGTCATACTCTACAATCCATAAAATGTCCTTAAACAAGATTTTTTTGTTGTTATTGTTAACCTGGTACAGTGTGGCTTACTTTTCAACCTGACTGTTATAATGGCATATAACAGATAGCAGACCCTAAAAGCAATCAAAATATTTTACCCCAAAATATATTTCTTTGCTGTATTTTGAAATTACCGCCACAAGGCCAACAGACTGAAATGACCTTGTAAAGCCACCTTTGTGGGAGAAATTTGCATCTATGGAGCATCTCTATAAATGTAGGCAGGCTTTCTCTGTTTAGGCCTTTCCTGGATCTAGGAGAGATTAACTGAGAGTATGACACCTTTAAAAATCTGAAAAGAGACATTTGACATCTGTTCTCTTTCAGGGCTGTGATCTGTGTGTCTTCATCTACATAATGAGGGCATTGGACCCCACAACTTCTTTATCTTAGGCTTTTTTTTTTCTTTTACTAACTTCAAGTCTTTAGATAATAGTTTTATTCTCTCCACCGATTGTCAACTAAAGAATCCCTAAAACTCACCTATGACTAGTAAGCCTCTGCTTTGGGATGTCCTGCCTTTTTGGGTTGAATCCATGTATACCTTCCATGTATTGATTTATGTCTTTTTCTGTAGCTCCTGTCTCCCTAAAATATATAAAACCAAACTATAATCCAACCACTTTGGGACCATTTATTCAAGCTTTCTTTGGTTTGTGTTTTTTTCTGGTCTATGGTCACTCATACTGGCTCAGAAAAAAACCCTTTAAAATATTTTCCAGAGCATGGTTTTTCATTAAAAGTCCAAAACAAAACTAAAAGCTATTGTGAAGGCCCTAGCTAAGCGGTACAGGCTCAGTAAAAGATACTTGAGCTGGGCTTGGTGCCTCACACCTGTAATCCCAGCAATTTGCAAGGCAAGGTAGGAGGATTGCTTGAACCCAGAAGTTTGAGACCAGCCTGGGCAACATAGTGAGAACACATCTCAATTTTTTTTTTAAGACAGAGAGCTAATTATTACTATAGAATGCTTTTCTTTTCTCCAAAACTCGCCACCACATTAATAAGGCTCCTGTATAATCATAACCACCCAACAGGTTCAACTTGCCCACTGCCTAGACAGAGCCTATTTGCCAAGACGAGAGAACTGCAATAGAGACAGAATAATTCACCCAGAGCCTGATATGCAAGAGACTGGAGTTTTATTACTACTCAAATCAGTCTCCCCAAAAACTTGGGAATAGGAGGTTTTAAGGATAATTTGGTGGATAGGGGCTGGGGAAGTGGGAAGTGCTGATTGGTCAGGTTGGAGATAGAATCTTAGGGGGTCAAACTGAGTTTTTGTTGCCCTCTTTTGTTCCCAGGTGGGATCACTGAACTGGTTGAGCCAGTTTACCGGTCTGGGAAGTGTCAGCTGGTACATTGCACTGTAGGGTCTGCCAAATATCCAAATCACTGATCTTAGGTTTTAAACAATGATGTTATTACCAGGAGCAATTTGGGGAGGTTCAAACTATTGCAACTAGAGGATGCATAACTCCTAAATTGTAATTTCTAATCGTGTAGCTAATTTGTTAGTCCTACGAAGGCGGACTGTTCCCCGGGCAAGAAGGGGAAAGAGCTGTTGTCATTTTTGTTTTAAACTATAAACTGTATTCCTCCGAAAGCTAGTTTAGACTATGCTCAGGAATGAACAAGGACAGTTTGGATGTTAGAAGCAAGTTGTTGTTAGATAGATCTCTTTCATTGTCTCAGTTATAACTTTGTGCGGTGGCGGTTTTATGATAGAGGGATACAATTAAAAGAACAATATTTTCAGACAATATTTAAAAAGTCACAAGGGAAACCGAAAGACAACAAAGGAGACAATATAAGAACACCAGAGGAAAGTTTGGCCTCTGATACCTACAGCTACGGCAAACAGTAAACACAGCCGAAGCCCTAGCCAGATAAATCTGAAACCTCACACTGTAGGCATATCTCCTCAGTTCTTTCTACACAGTACAAGCAGCCTGACTTGCCACAAAAATTACAAGGCATACTGAAAAGGAAAATCAACACACACAAAAAGCCCATCGTTGGAAGAGGTAGCACAAGCATCAGTACCAGACTCATATAGTAGAGATTTGGGGATTATCAGACCATGAATTTTAAACTACTATAATTAATATGCTATGAGCTATAATGAAAGAGGTAGACAACATCCAAGAACAGATGGATAATGTAAGCAAAGAGATGGAAACACTAAGAAAGAATAAAAAGAAAATGCTAGATTTTAAAAAAAAACACCATAATAAAAATGAGGAATGCCTTTGATGGGTCTATCAACAACAAATGAGGAAAAAATTAGTGAACTTGATGCCAACAGAAACTTTTAAAACTAAAATCTCGAAAAGTAAAAGAATAAAAGAGAGAGAGAAAAAAAATCCACAAACTGTGGAACAATTACAAAATGTGTGATACACATACAGTAAAATTACCAGAAGAAGGACAAAAAAGAAAGGAACAAAATAAAAATTTGAAATAATGACAGTTTCCCAAAATAATGATAAACACCAAATTATAGACACAAGAAGCTCAGGACACCAAGGAGAATAATATCAAGTAACCTATACTAGGCATATTATAATGAAAATTCATACAAAAATAAAAGACACAAACATTTCAGAAGAAGTCAGAGGAAATAAAATGCCATGCCTACTAATGATCAAGGTTAAGGACTGTTAACAGGGAGATAACTGTTCTTAAAGACTATCAAAGCAAGGAGAAAATAGAATGAAATATTTAATATGTTAACAGAACAAAAAATATCACCAACCTAGAATTATGTACCTAGTGAAATTATCCTTCTACAGTGAAGGCAAAATAGAGACTTTTTAAAGATATGTTTCTAGTACACTTGCTTTGGAAGAAATGTTAAAAGAAGTTCGTCAGAAAAAAAAATTATACAGGTCAGGAACTTGTACCAACATAAAGGAAGAGCATTAAAAAAATGAATAAATAAAAAACTTTATTGTTTTTATTTTTAATGAATCTAACATGAACACTTGTTCAAACTAATAATAGCAAAAATGTATTTAATAATTATAGCTAATGAATACATGAAATAAATGACCAGAATTAAGAGAAAAAATAAGCTGTACAAAATAATTTAAATTACAGAAGGCAGAAAAAAGTGGAAGACAAAAATAGAACAAGGACAATGGATAGAAAACAGTAATGAATCTGGTACATATCAATCTTAATTTATAAAAATGCTGCAAATTCACCAATTAGAGAGAATTTCAAGAGTTGTTTAAAAAACAAAACTCAACTATATGCTGTCTACAAGAAACATTATATATATATGTGTGTGTGTGTGTGTGTGTGTAAAGTATAAAGAAATATACACCA
Organism: Cacajao melanocephalus; assembly: GCA_963573385.1. Lineage (NCBI taxonomy): Eukaryota > Metazoa > Chordata > Mammalia > Primates > Pitheciidae > Cacajao > Cacajao melanocephalus. The sequence continues at coordinate 19,370 of CAUYLG010053759.1, read as the reverse complement.
TGCTAACCCTAATCAAAAGTATGTTGGAATAAATCTATACATATTAGACAAAGCCGATGTATTAGTTTGGGTTCTCCAGAGAAACAGAACCGATAGGACATACATAGATGATAAATGGATAGACAGATAACAGGGAGATAAGTTTATTATAACAAACTGGCCAACATGATTATTATAATTATGGGGTTTGACAGTTTCCAAGAGCTGCAGTTGGCAAGCTGGAAAATAGAAAAGCTAATGCTGTAGTTGCAGTCTGAGTTCCAAGGCCTGAAAAGCAAGAGAGTCAAAGGTGTAGCTGAATTCCAATTGCTGGCAGGCTTGAAACCTAGGAAGAGCTGGTGTTCAGTTTAACGCAAATGTAGGGAAAAAACCAAACCAAAACAAACAAACAAAAATGTCCCAGCTCAAAGGCAGTCAGGTAGAAGAAATTCCTTTTTACTAATACTTTTTATTCTATTCAGTCCTTTAACTACTTGTTGTAAGCCCACCCACTTTAAGAAGGGCAGATTGCTTTTCTTGGTCTATCAATTCAAATGTTAATTTTACCCATCATGGACACACCCAGACACACCTAGAATAATGTTTGACCAAATATCTAGGTATCCTGTGGCCCAGGTCAAATTGACACATAAAGTTGACCATGACAATCTACTTCAGAGTAACAGAAATTATCAGGGAGAAAGAAGGGTATTCCATAAGAACAAAAGGATAAAATCTTAAAAAAAAAAATCCCAATGTATATGCACCCATCAGCAGAGACTATCTAAATATTTGTGACAAAACCTGATTAAACTGCAAGGAGAAATAAATAAATCTGTTATTGTAGCTAGAGACTTCAGATCCTTCTATCAGTAATTGAAAGATCCAGCAGGTAGTAAATCAGTTAGGACATGGTTGAAATGAAGAGCAGCATCAATCAACTTGATTGAATTTACATTTATAGAATTCTACTTCATTCAACATCAGCAGAATACACATTCTTCTAAAGCTCATATGGCCACATTCTGGGTCATAAAACACACCTTAACAAACATAAAAGAATATAAATCATATAAAATATGCTTTTGGACTACAATGTAATTAAACTAGAAATCTATTCAGAAAGATAGCTAGAAAATCCCAAAATATTTGGAGATAAAAAACACACTTATAAACAGCACATGATTCATTGTAACGCTGTTTACAATAGCAAAGACCTGGAACCAACCCAAATGCCTGTCAGTGATAGACTGGGTAAAGAAAATGTGGCACATATACATAATGGAATACTATGCAGCCATAAAAAAAATGAGTTCATGTCCTTTACAGGGACATGGATGAAGCTGGAAACCATCATTCTCAGCAAACTGACACAAGAACAGAAAGCCAAACACTATCTGTTCTCGCTTATAAGTGCGTGTTGAACAACGAGAACACATGGACACAGGGAGGGGAACACCACACACTGGGGTCTGTTGGGGTTTGGGGAGCTAGGGGAGGGATAGCAGGGAGTGGGGAGATTGGAGAGGGATAACATTAGGAGCAATACCTAATGTAGGTGAGGGGCTATAGAGGTAGCAAACCATCATGACTCGTGTATACCTATGTAATAGTCCTGCACATTCTGCACATGTACCCCAGAACTCAAAAAAAGAAAAAGAAAATAAATAAATAGCATATAAGTCAAAAAAAATCTCAATAGAAATTTAAAAGTATTTTGAATTAAAAAGAATAAAAATGGAGCATTATAATTTGTGAGATGCAGTGAAAGCAGTGCTTAGCAAGAAGTTTATAGCACTGGATGTTAGACAAGAAGACAAATTAAAAATCAATAATTTAAGTTTTAACTTAGGAAACTAGAAAAAAAGAAAAAAATTAAACCCAAAGTAAGAAATATTATGATACAGTAGAAATTAATAAAATTACAAGCAAAATCATTCAGACAAACAATAAACACTAGTTTTTTAAAAACATCAAAAAGTTGGCTAACCTATAGCCTGGCTAACTAAGAAATAAAGGAAATACACAAATTACTAATATCAGAAACCAAGAAGAGTCCATCACTACTGATCTCCTGTATTAGTCCATTTTCATGCTGATGGATAAAGACTTATGGGAGACTGGGCAATTTACAAAAGAAAGAGGTTTAATGGACTCACAGTTCCACCTGACTGGGGAAGTCACACAATTATGATAGAAGGCAAGGAGGAGTACGTCATATCTTACATGGATGGCAGCAGGCAAATAGAGAGCTTGTTGAGGGAAATTCCCATTTTTAAAACCATCAGATCTCATGAGACTCATTCACTATCACAAGAACAGTGCAGGAAAGATCCATCCCCATAATTCAGTCCCCTCCCACTGGATTCCTCCATGTCATATGGAAATTGTGGGAGTTACACTTCAAAATGAGTTTTGGGTGGGAACACAGCCAAATTGTATCATCTCCTTAAAGAAATTGAATTAATAATGAATAACCTTTTAAAACAGAGAGCATGAAGCCCAGATAGAATTTAGTAAATTCTACCAAACATTTAAGGAAGAAATTATACCAATTATCTACAGTCTTTTCCAGGAAACAGAAGCAGAATAAATACTCAGTTTTTTTGATGCCAGCATTATCCTAATGCCAAAATCAGACAAAGAGATTACCAGAAAAGTAAACTGCAGACCAAATTGCTCATAAAAATATATGCAAAAAACTTAACAAAATAACATAACAATGTGGGAAAATAATTATATGACTAACTGGGATTTATTTCAGTTACGCAAGGCTGATTTAAAAATCAGTGATTCTAATCTGTCTTATCAACAGGTTAATGAAGAAAACCTATCATATCAGTAGATGAAGAGAAAATATTTCATGAAATCCAATAGCCCTTTATGGCAAAAATGCTCAGCAAGGTAGGAAGAGAGGAGAATTTCCTCTATTAACAAAAGACATATACAAAAATCTTATAAGTAACATTATACTTAATTGTGAGAAACTAGATACTTTCCCACCAAGATCAGGAACAACGCAAGAAAGTCCACTTTCATCATTCCTATTTAACATCGTATTGGAAGTTCTAGCTAATGTCATAAGAAAGAAAAACATTTTTTTAAAAAGATATACAGATTAGGCAAATTGTCATCATTCACAGATGACATAATTGTCTAAATAGAAAATCCCAAAGAATCAACAATCACAAAATAATCTTGGAACAAAAAGGCAACTAAAATAAGTTTGCATAATGTAAAGTTAATATATATAAGTCAATTGCTTTCTTACATGTGAACAATGAACAATAAAATTTTGAAATTAAAAAGTACAATAATAATATATATAGTACAAAATGAAATAGTTATTAATCTAACAAAAATGTACTAGATTTATATGAGGAAACTGTAAAATTCTGATGAAATAAACTAAAGAAGTATAGATAAGCAGAGAGATGCCAAATGTTAATAAATAGGAAGACTCAATCAATATTTATCAAGGTAACAGTTCCTCACAAGTTGTTCTGTATATTCCATACAATTCCATTCACAATCCTGATGTTATTTTGTTGACATTCACAAACTGATTCTAGAGTTTATATGGAAAGGCTATGACTCAGAATAGTGTATACAATATTGAATGAGAATAACAAAGTTAGAGAAATGACAGTACCCAAATTCAAGATTTTAAAGCTACAATAATCAAGACAGTGTGGCATTGGCAAATGAATGGACAAATAGGTCAATGGAACACGATAAAAGATCCAGAAATGGACCCATACAGGTATAGTCAACTGGCATTGTGACAAAGTAATAAAGGCAGTACAATGGACAAAAGATAGTCTTTTTAACAATTGGTGCTGAAACATCTAGAGATTGACATACGGAAAATGAATCTTGACACAGACCTTAGACCTTTCACAAAAATTAATAATAGATTATAGACCTACCTATAAAATGTAAAAACTGTTTTTAAGGTTAAATCTCCTAGTAGAAAGCAACATAGGAGACAATCTAGGTGCCTTTGGATTTAGTTATGATGTCAGATTCAACACCAAAAATACAATCAATTAAAAGACAAAAATGATTTGGATTTAGTTATGATGTCAGATTCAACACTAAAAATACAATGGATTAAAAAAAAGATAAGTTGGACTTCACTAAAATTAAAAATTTCTGCACAAAAGATACTGTTAAGAGAACGAAAAGATAAGGCACAGACTAGGAGAATATTTTTGTAACACATACAGATAAAATGTTTGTACCCTAAATATACAAAGAACTCTAGAAACTCATCAATAAGCAAACAACCTAATTAGAAAACTGGCAAAAGATCTGAACAAACCTCTAAATAAAGAAGATATACAAATGGCAAAGAAGCACATGGAAAGATATTCAACATTATATGTCATTAGGGAAATGCAGATTAAAACATGATACCACCATACACCTATTAGAATGGCCTAAACCTGTAACATGACAATACCAAATCCTGGCCAGGATGTGGAGCAACAGGAACTCTCATCCATCGTGGATGGAAATGCAAAATGATACAGCCGCTTCGAAAGACAGTTTGGCAGTTTGTTACAAAATAAGCATACTCTTACCATATGATCCAGCATTACATTCCTTAGTATTTCCCCAAATGAGTTAAAAAATTACATCTACCTATAAAAAATTGCATCTAGATTTTATAGCACCTATATTCATAACTGCCGCACTTGGAAGCAACTAAAGACATTGGATTCACTAAGGATGTGCTTCAGTTGGTGAATCAAAATGTGGTACATCTATACAATGGAACGTCATTCAGTGACAAAAAGAAATGAGCTATTAAGCCACTAAAAGACATTGAAGATTCTTAAATTCCTATTAATAAGTGAAAGAAGGCAATCTGAAAAGGCTACATACTCTATGATTCCAATTATAAGACCTATGGCATGCCAAACTATGGAGATCATTGTTTGGCAGAAGCTGGCAGGGATGAAAAGGGGGGTGAGTAGGTGAATCACAGGGGATTTTTAAAAGTAATAATGAAGCTATTATTCTGCATAATATCGTAATGATGGATATTTGCTATACATTTGTCAAAACGTACAGAATCTATAAAACAAAGACTGAACCCTAAACTATGGACTTTAGTTTAATATAATAATGATGTATCAATATTGACTTATTGAGTATAACAAATGTAACACACTAATGTAAGATGTTAAAAATAGGGAAAATTGGTTGGAGATGACTGTTATCTGGGAATTGTCTGTACCTTTCCCTCATATTTTTTCTAAACCTGAAAGTGTTCCAAAGAATAAAATTTATTAATTATTAAAATGTACATTCATAACAAAAGACCTATCAAAATAATAACATTTATTGCCAAAATTTAAGATATTTTTAGAATAATTGACTATATGCAACTTTTGTTTGTAAGTTACTCTTTTGAAGATAGCTCACCTATGATGATTCACAATTTTGAAGTATTTGATATATGTTAAATTGCATGTTAGGTAAAATTCCTACATGTGTTGTTGGATTGAAAGGAGAGAAAAAAAACACTTTAATAGTTTGTTTCAGTGAAATTGAATTCAGACTGATTTCTCTGTCTTTATTGCTATAGTCTTGAATAAAGTCTTTCTGCCCTGTTTAATTTTATCCAGTACAATTTTTCCTTTGACAATGGTGACTTGAATTATGGTGACTTGGAAATAATGGGGATGATGAGAGGAGGCATGTTCTGGATATAATCTGAAGGAGAATCTGACAAGGTATGCTGAAGGATTGGATGTGAAAAGTGAGAGAAAGACTTGAGTTAAAGTCTATTTCAAGGCATATTGACCTGAGCAATTGAAAACACGAAGTTGCCAATAACTGAGATTGGGTAAACAAGGGTAAGCACATTGGAATGGGAAGAAGATGGAGGAATTGGTTTTAGAGAAATAAAATTGGTTTGAAACTCCAACTAGATATTCAAGTTGAGTTTCTGAATAAACAAGATGTAAGATATATAAGGCTGGAGTTTGAGGGAGAGAGGTCTGTGTTAGAAATATATATGTCAAGCCATATTTAAAGCCATGAATGGCTAGACATTACCATGGAGGTATATATATTTAACAGAAGAAATCCAGGTATGAAGTTATGTGGCATTCAGAACCAAACCAGACATTCGGAAGGAGAAGCCAGTGAGTTAGAAAACAGGAGGTCGAGAGATTCAGGGTAAGAATGTCGTTCAAAGAGGAGGGAGTGCTCAACTCTGTCAAATCCTCCTGATAGGCAGGATACTCATTTAGTGTCCAAATTTGAACGCTTAAGCATGAATACTGGCACTATTAATACCTGTAATAGGACAACAGTTATAATCAGTGATTGTCACAGCCTAACCAGGGCATGTGGCTACTTACTGTATTGTACTATGAAAATTGAGACTCAATCACAGGATTTACCAATGTGTAGGTTAGAGCTAATCCTGAGAAGAGCAGTTTCATAGGAGTGGTAGGGGCAAAACTGATTTCAGAAGACGTAGGAAATGATAGGAGTGTTATTAGAGACTGTGAGTGTAAAACGTGTGAGGCATTTTGTCATGAAAGACTTCAGGGAAATGAGGCAGTAGCTGGAGTCATAAGTAGGGAAAAGAAATATTTCTCTTAAGATAGAAAAGAAAATCCAGAATGTTTGTATGCTGATTGGAGTAAGGCAGTAGAAAGGAAAGTTGAATGATGTAAAACGTTGCATTAGAAAGTGGAGGAGTGCTAATGTGATGCTCCTGATTTAGGGATGCTCCTTTCCAATTCCACATTTGGGAGGAAATGTGTTCTTGTGCAAAGGTAGAGGTAGCCTTAAAAAAAAGCACATTGAACTCATCCACAGTAACAGCAGGGGAAGCCAATTTATGGGCATGGATATTAGTAGCTGGGTATGGGTAGGGTCTCAAAAAAGTCTCTTCTAATTGTTTGTATTTTGTCAGTGAAGTAGCAAGGTTGTCAGCAGAGAAGAAGAAAACTGATTAGAGTCTGGGTACAGTGGCTCATGCCTATAATTCCTGCACTTCGGGAGGCCATGGCAGGAGAACCACTTGAATTAGGAGTTCAAGACAAGTCTGGGAAACAGCGAGATCACCATCTCTGGAAAAAAAATCTACTCAGGAGGCTGAGGTGGAAGGATCACTTGAGCCCAGGCATTCAAAACTGCAGCGAGCTATGATCACTGCACTCCAGCAAGCCAGCCTGGATAATAGACTGAAACCCTGTCTCAAAAGAAGGAGGAGGCAGAGGAAGTGTAAGAGGAGGAGGAGGAGGAGGAAGAGGAGAAGAGGAGTAGATTATGGCTTGGCTATTATGAGTCTACTTGAGATTAGTGGTTATGACTTTAAAGTGAGAATAGTCAGCAATTAGTGTGTTTTTCTCCTCCCATACATAGCTATGGGGGTTGATGAATCAGTAGATGAAAATTTGCATTTCACCAGGGTTATTGGTTTTTCAATTAAGTAAATAAAATATGAAAAGGAAAAATATATTCAACATATAAAATTGACTACGGAATCTGTTTTATACAAGCAAGCATTTGAAAGCATGAAAAGGTGAGGGTCAGAGAAAAAAGGATGGTATGATCAGAAATGAATGATTCAGAAGTCCTTGTGGGGTTGAAGACTGTTCATTGTTGAGTAAGGAATTAAGTCAACTGAAAGGAGAGTAGGTTAAGCTCAAGATTGTGAAGAATTTTAATCACTGCCAATGGAAAGCTTTAGGTATGACCATGGCTTAGGTAGGGTGAAGGACAAGCTCATTTGAGGAGAAGAGGTCAAGCAACTGAGAAGTCACTGTATAGGAAGATTATGTGACTACTGATGTTATCAAAGATTATGACCAGCAGAATATAATGGAGAGTGCCTGTGATCTAAGGGCTAAAATCTTCAAGGAAGAGAGAAAATGTCCTCTCTTTGTTGTTGATTGACTCTGATAACAAGGGCAGTGGATAGTATGTGAAAATATGAAACTTAAAGTTGGCTTTTGATGGCAGAGGGAAATGAAATGGTCTATAAAAAGCTAAAAAGCATGAAGACTAAAAAGCACTGATCCTAGCCATTTTATATTAATGAATCACTTTCTAAGAAATTATAGTTGCCAACATTCTCCAGAGGAAAAGTGCAGAATGTTCTAGCAACATCTTATTTTTTATTATTTTTTTTTATTTCAGCAAACTTAGGGGTATAAGTGGTCTTAGTTACATGGACGAATTGTATAGTGGTAAAGCCTAGGAATTTAGTGCACTCATTATCCAAGTAGCATGCATTGAACCCAACAGGTGGTTTTTTCATCCTTTATCCTCCTCCCATCCTTCCCCCTTCTGAATCTCCAAGGTCCATTATGCCATTCTGTATGCCTTTGCATACCTATAGCTTAGATTCCACTTATAAATGAGAACATTCAGTATCTGGTTTTTCACTTCCTCCCTCAGTTATTTCACTTAGAATAATGACCTCCAGTTCCATCCAAGTTGCTGCAAAATACATTATTTCATTCTTTTTATGGCTGAGTAGTATTTTATGGTATACGTATGCCACATTTTAACCACTTATCCTTTGATGGACACTTACGTTGATTTCATGATTTTGCAATTGTGATTGTACCGTGTTAAACATATGCATGCAGGTGTGTTTTTGGTATAGTGACTTCTTTTCCTTTGGGTAGACACCTAGTAGTGGGATTGCTGGATTAAATGGTAGATCTACCTTTAATTCTCTGAGAAATATCCATATTGTTTTCCATAGAGGTGGTACAAATTTATATTTCCACCAGCAGTGTCTAAGCATTCTCAAGCATTATTTTTAAAAAACTATCAAATTCTCCTTTAGATATTATAATATGGGGGAAAAAAAAAAAAGAAAACCAACAACAATGTCCCCTTTCTCAATAGATTTATCTTTTTCCATTTTTGTCTCAACAAACCTAGAAGATTGCCCCTCTTAAAGCCTAATATTACTAACGGGTTGGGCTCATTAGCTCTCATCATTTCCCCATATACTAGTTCCCTTTGCAATCAGTATGTGCAGCTTCAGATTTTATGGTAATGTTCTGAATCACAATTTAATGGTTAGCCTTTCACATTCAGAACGCATTTGGCGGTGAAGCTCATTATAAATAATATCCTTTTATCAGTAGAATTGAAATTCCCATTACTTGTTACAGGGGCTTAAATAGCTACAGTTTAATTAACTAATGATGCCTTTCTGAGAACAGTCAAATGGCATCTTCTAAATTGTGTTTTCACAGGCAGTACACAGGCCGTTACCAGGGCGGCACTGGGAACAAGAGGGTGAAGCTATGGCACCTCAGGCTCTTGGTCACAAACTGCTTTCTAGCTCAGCAGGGAGAGATGTGCTGTGTACTGAGAGAGCTCTCAGGGTTCATGTCTTACCTGCAAATGTTGACTATCACCCTCATTTAATTAAACTGTCATTCTGCATCATTTTTCCATTTCATTGTGACTTAAGGTTTTATATTTTCTCCTGGGATTAGGAAATTAGTAATTAGTGCTGGAATTCTTTGGAAGATGTTCTTATGAAAGATTATTCCTAAATTGAAATGTTGGGAGTCACTAACCTATTTGAAAACAGATTCGGTATTATCTGGAAGATACTGAATCTCACCAAAAGATGCCCATGCTCTCCAAAAAGATCTTTGAAAATAAATATTAAGGGCTGCTTTAAAAAAATTGATCTTGGTAAAAGTTCTGATTTTAATGATGGAGAAGAGGGGCTGAATTACAAGGGAAGAGAGAAGATCCAATGCAGTGCATAAATCTACATAAAATATCTTTATCTGGGCTAGTCTCAAAACATATAACCTAAACTTGTACTACTCACTAAACGATACTTCCTATACACCTGCTAGCCAGACCAGGCCTTATCTTCATTTGTTATCCCGGAAACTCCAGGACAGTGGAAGTGGTGCATGATGACTAGTAGGAAATATGTAAGTTAATATGAATGTACATACATATTAGTGCCTAAGTTAATGCTTATCCGTGTGTGATTTCTGCACACATCATTCACTAGTGGTTTACTTAAACAATTCTATAAGATAAAACTAGGCCAAAGTCCCATTGTTTTTGGATAGGAAGCTACTTACTATTCAACAGTACTTTTGCCTCAGCTTTTTAATGGCTTCTGAGTATAACATTTTTGAACTGTATTCCTTCCTTTTGTACAGTTTCCTCATGCTTTTTAGATATGGGTTCCCAATGTTGTGGTTACACCTTCCCAACAGCTACTTGCATTGAGGGACGAGACCTCCAGTATCTCCGGTCTTTAAAGCGTCCACATCTAGATGCTTTGGCTACAGCCTTAGTGGTATACCAGGGATTTTATTTCCAGACATTTAAGTCCCACACCGATAATCTCTCCATGGCCTCAGAAATCTCTTGAGCCGCATAGATTGTGTTTGGCATTGACCATTTAATCACTTTGAACTCAGGGCCAGGGTTGGTAAGCACTGATGGCCACACCTCTGCAGCCTCTTTATCTTCCAGGAATTCTATTTCCTGTTTCCCCTTATGTACCGGTGAAGTTTTTTCTGCCTCTCTGCTTCCTCAGTGCAGCCTCTGGGAAGGGTATGTGTATCTATATTTTTGGAATAGCCTGGGTTTCAGCAGAAGTGCCATTTTCATGATTATTTCCCCAAGAGAAGCCGGGACCCTAGTAATTTCAGTATCATCTCAGAGTTCTCCCTCTCTTTCTCTACATTCAATCGGTCACTGATTCCTGCCAATTTTACCTCCTGTATTCCTCTGAAATCAATTCCTTTTTCCCTTCCCCACTGCTGCTTTTGCATCAGTCTTGCTTGGACTCTTAAACTAGACTTCTTCCCTGCTTCCTTTACTGCAGTGCCACACCAATCCTTCCATCTATCACAGAATAGATGCCGGAATGATCTTACAAATACCCATGATATATATATGAAAACGTTGTGAATAGCAATATTTGAAGTCTAACATTAAATTTGTTTTGGCATTATCACTTTCTAAGCAATTTTTAAGTTGTGCCATCATTCTACACCTTGATAACTATGTTGTAGATATTATTGTAAGTAATGAGGAATATAGAGAATGGTCAGGGAAGGTTCCTTCCTATACTCAGTTCACAATAACTATTCTCTTGTAAATTACATTTCAGTCGTCCATTGCCAACCATGCTGTCAGTTCCTCACTCTGAGTTAATACATGCTGTTCTATCAACATAGAAGGCTCATCTCTCATCCTCTGTCAAAGCTTTTATTATCTTCAAAGAACTAAGTCAAATGCCAACTTTCTTTGAAGCTGTCCTAGAACCTACACGTTGGAATTATTGATTATCATTCAAGCCTGAGGGAAATAAACAACATTTAAAAATACCTAAGAAATTTTGAGGGACAGATTTTTCTTGAGCCTTTTTTGAAGAACCTACTGGAAGAGTAATTTTAGCCTATGAGAATAGAAAAAAAATTATATGGCTGTAAAACAAGCAGACGAAATTTAGATGCATGTAGTTAAAAATAGGAAAGTGTTAAATAAAACGAGATAAAAATATAAGAACTAGGTCTTGGTATTACAGTATCTTTTTAAAAAAATTATTCGATAATCTAAAGAGAGTCTTTGGATTAATGATCCGATCATGTGTGATTTATACAATACATTTAAAGTAAAAGAACTAGATATCTAATTTGAAAATGTGGCAAAAATCAGCATTTGCCCCCTTTCTTTTAAGAAATCCTTTCAAAATATCAAGAGGAATCAGAAATAAAAATGTTAATGTGTATTCAGTGAAACATGAAGAAAGCTGAAAATATGAACCACTAGATAAGAGGAATGACTGCCCAAAGAACTTGAAATGGAACAGAGGCATAAGAGAAGAAAGTTTTGAATGCACACAGGCACTTGCAGAGCTCAGAAGGAGCCAGCCAATTACACTGCAAAAGGTGGGGAGCATAACCTGCAGGGCCAAACAAAAAATCTCTCCTTTTCAAGAGTGAAAATGAGGTGCTTACTGTCGAGGGAAGATCTTTTCTAGACCTCGTTTAGTGCTTTAAATCAGGGGAGGAGAGCTGAATAAGGTTTCCCACAAGTAAGTTAAATTTGAAGGAAGCAGTCTATTTGCAGGGAGAAACAAAGAGGTTTTGCCTGGAAAACAACCTCACAGCAGTCCATCTCTTTTGGCTGGGAAAAATAAAAGACTGAAATGACTCACATGCATAAATATGTGTAAAAACACAAGATGTCTGCTAGTTTTGAACACTGCCTCACTGTAGTTTCCTGCATCTCACCTGCCAAAAAATGGTTTTTAGAAAATTCCACTTTCTAAAAATAATAGAGCTTAAAGGTTCTAGAGTAGAAAACTCTTCCATCACCCACCCCCAAATTACTACCTTAACACAAGCAAAACAAAACAAAAGAAACAAGACCACCACCAGAACAAGAGGGAAAGGCTGGCGGGGGTTCTTGGACTTATTTCAGGAACTGCATCTGGGCTGCTTTAGCTTCCTCCGCTCTGAGGCCATAGAACAACGAATGACTCGGTAACATTCTTATTCAGGATCTTGTCTTTTGAAATGCCCTTGAAATAGTCCTTCCAGTCAGAAAGTGATCTCATTTATCAATCTTTAAGGCATTTAAAATTTTGGTACAGCGTCCTTACCTTTTCTGAAATATTGGAAATATTTTGTTATGTACAACTGAAATCAAGAGATTGCTCTATGAAGTTATAGGTGATTTATTTTTCAGCAATATGTAGTAAGGTCCAATGACATAACCTGCCCCAATTTTATTGTGGAATAAAGAGTGTTTATAATATATATCTGTGTGTCTTCTTTAGCACTAGGTACCTCAAAAGACATGCAGGACCTGATTGAGGGAAAATTCAAGTCTAATAGGGTATCTTTTCTAAAAATGTTTGGATATAGGCCCTTGGTTGCTGAATTTAAGAGTATATCACTTTTGTCACTCCTATAAAATAGCAAAGATTCCCAGTGGTCTATCAGAGAGCATTTGCCATATCAAGAGTCACTGATAAGTATTCATTCTTTTGTACCTAGGAACCCAACTTCTGAGATGTTCTCCCAGAAAAAAATCCAAAAGGAAATATACTCTTTGATGAGAAATTTTTATTTCATGATTTAATATAGAAGTGAGAATGAGAAAACATCTGAATGTCTGTTGTTTATGTAGGCATCTGTCATATGGGGTGTCTATGTATGGAAACAGAACCTAAAAGGAGGACTGGACATAGGAAGCAGCAACTAGAGTTTGGGGATACTAGGGCAGATGGTATTTGGGGGGCAAGCTACTACAGAAAAGAGAAACAGAGCGAAGGAGTCATGAAAATCTATATAAAAATATGCTGTCATGGTCAGGGTGATGTGGGAGGCTCAGCAAGTACAGCTGCTGGGAAGTTGAAAGCTGAATAGTAATTTCAGAGATCACACAAGGCTGAGGAGACTCAACTAGATGGAATACTCAGCATGGATATCTTTCTAAAGGGTTTACTTTTATGAAATTCTTACAGTGCTACAAATCATAAGGATTTGATGTGTAAGTTAAATTTATAATTTTTAGAAATTTCATATTAGAACCATAGACATTTAATCATTAGGTACCTGGACAATTTCTAAATTAAAAAAAAACATAAAGCAGTATTCATTAATCTAACATTAATTTACTGTTATCTTTTAAATAAATAGAAATTATAAAACATTTAAATGTTTTTACATGACATTTATGATTATTATTGCAACCCCAAATCATTAAAATTTAAAAAAGTAGTCATTTTAGATAATAGCCATTTAAATTCATCTCTAGTTTTCCCCTGTGCTTGGAGAAAACAGTTTAATTAAATATATTAAGTATTAAATATGATAAGTATAAATAGTATAAGTAGTTAATTATCCTATTTCAATAATTACAGAGAAATACTAATATATATAAAATATTATGTTTCTAAAGTTATTGTAGGTTTATGAATAAGATTGATTCCATAGGATATATATTTTATTTAACATTTTGAAAATTATATTTTAAAATGTAGTCAAAACTTTAAATTTATTACTTATTTATATGCTTACTTGTATGTGCATGCTAAAAAACATACATATAAAGATGTTAAATAATTTTATGCTGAAAATTTTTACACAAGTAATGTATAAAAGGAATAAAATCAAAATTTTTTTTTCTGTAAAATGAGTATTTCATACTCAGATTTTAAAGTTTCCTCCTTAGATCAAAACTATTATTTTAATCTCTGTATCTTTTTTATATTCTTTAATCATTAAAATATTATTTTTTACTTTAAAAAAGTTGAGTACTTGATAATCACTTTTGTTTATTGTGTATTTTTGGCAATGCTACTTTAAAATATTTCTTGTCTCTAGATATTTATAATTAAATCTTCTCTACTTTGACAGTATTTTTATGTACCTTTTTAAAATTTAGACCCTGAATTCAGAATAATAAAGCTACTACTATACCTTTTATGCTTAAACTGAGTTTTGATTTTCTAAAAGGGCTAGTAAATGACACAAAATTTTGCTCCTTCACTCTGTAAAATAAGGAACAATAAATATTTTGTTTTGTCTATAATTCTCCAAATTTTAATTAATTCAAGAACTCTTTTATTTACCAAATTTGGGGGAAAACTGGCGAACCTACAAGAGATAGGTTAATCTTGCATAAATAAAATATGTTGACATTCTTTAGTGATTATATGCTTTTCAAATTAAAAAAAGTATATTCATATTTAAGCACAGAGACTGGTAGAATAACTTTTTACAGCAATATTTTCTTCCAGGATTTTAGATTCACAAACTCATTTTATGAAAAGAAGCCTTATGGAAGATCTGGACAGGCACTAAGGCTGTTAATTCAATTACACTGAAATCATCAGAGGCTTATTGCTTACTTCAGTTTTTCTTTACTTAACTCCAGTAGTCAAAAAATATCCACCTGTCTCAGTGCTACAGTAGTAATGGCAGGTGTATAAAAGTTCCAGTTTAGTTTTAAGGTCTCTATTAAATACTTTGCACACCCTTCTGTAAACGAAAAACCCCCCAAACTTCTAGCCTAGTTGCCTGAACTTCTGTAAAGCATTGCTGCTTACTATTCACACACCACTATAAATTGCTGTAACACTCTCATCAGCCACCATCTTTCCCCTACCTAAATACAGACAACCCATAATTTTTACCTCAGTTGAGAAACTATCCATACCCTGCATAGAGCTTCTAGAGATTTTCTGGGATAGCCCTGAGGTATTTGTGTATGTTGATGGTTCATACACAAAGACAAAAAATAAAGATTGTCAAGCAGAATGTTATGTTAGATCTAATTTCACGCTTGAACTAATAAGCCTCTCCCCAAAATTCAATAGGTTCCAATAGCAGAGTTGTCTTTGCCTAGATCTACTAGCTAGCAAAAGACAAAAGAGCAGATATTTATACTAATAGTGGGTATAATTTCAGATTTGCCTACTACTTTGTAATGTTTAGGAAAAATAGTACCTGACTGCTATAGAAGCGCCTATAAAATCAGATATCGAGTAGGATTATTTTGAAGTTTTGCCACTATAGTAGTCATCTATCTATTGTTGGGAGCAGCTTAGCTAGCTGTTTCTGGCTCAAGGTCTCCCATGAGGTTGCAGTCAAGCTGTCAGCTGGGACTGCAGTCATTTGAAGACTTCCAAACTTATGTGGTTATTGGCAGGCCTCGGTTGCTCCCTGGCTGTAGGCTGGAGATCTCAGTTCCTCACCACATGGGACTCTCCATAGGCTGTCTTAGTGTCCTGAAGACACTGGCTGGCTTCCCCAGAGTGAGTGATCCAAGAGACAGAGAAAAACCAAAGATGGCAGCTGAAATCTTTGATAACTTAATTTCAGAAGTGACACGCCACCACTTCTGCTGTATGTACAGTAACTTACCATTATGTAGTATTTCTACCACATGGATATAATGTGTTCAAGGGTGTATATAATACTAAAATGTAGTTAAAAGAAAAGAATAGGGAGTGAAAAATTTTGAGTATTAAATACCTTTTTTACCATACGTTAGTTATATTTATGCAATTTAATTTGTAATAATGGATATATTTAATAACTGGCTCACAAAATTGCTGACAATTAACATTCAGCTCTCCCAAGAGAGAACTGTCACAGCACACCACTGGTTCTACTCCGAGTACTTTGTTTTAAATGTTTTTAGTGGCGTCTTTTGTTTGCCTTTTTTTGAATGTCTCGTTTCTTGCAACTCATTCCTAGAAGAGGTCAGGTTTTGGTCAGGTTTTGATATTTTAAGGATAAACCAAGATAATTCAGGTGAGTTACCTTTTTAGGTAGCAAGCCTTTCACATTTTAAAAAATGTACTGTAATCCTGACAACAGCTCTGTTTGAAAGTTATTAATAACTCTGCTTCATACAAAAAGTCAGAAGGGTTAAGTAACGTGCCCAAGGTCACAGGACCAATAAAGCTGCTCCATAATTGTGAAGTAGCAATCATAATGTTGGCTCAAAAACAATAACCTTCCCTGAGAACTGAAATCAATGGATGAACTTTAATTATATCAGGAAAAAGTTACTGTGGGACTTCAATACCGACAAAGCTATTTTAGTACCCTCCCTTTATCTGTAGGGTCCCTTGGGCAGATATAAACTCAGATTTAATTAAATGAAAAAATCCTACACCAGCAAATCCTGGACATACTGCTCCTCATTTAACCATGGCAATGAATAATGTGATTTCTTCAGTGTTCACTGCACAGGCAACACAAGGGTATAGGCCAAACACTTGCGTTTCCCAAGGCCACAACCTCCTCAATTACATGACAGATATATTGCCATGGATGTCATATCAGGGGCAAGATCTGCTGTTATCTCTAAGCCTACTCAACTTCAAATGGAAAGAATTAGACTGGAGTGGAGGAAAGGGTGTTTCCTAGCAAAAAACATGGACCATCCATGCAGCAGACAATTGAGCAAAAGGAGAGGCACCTCAGGTATCTGTTAAGTGGCTTCTAGTTATAAGTAATTATCCATACATCAGGGACAAATCTGGGAATGTGTCAAGATGTGAGTGCAGGTGCACGCTAAAGGTAACTTTTAAATGTAAGTTTAATGAATAGATCAATAAGCGAAAAAAAAAAGGATTTTTTTTTTTCCAATTGCAGCCTGGACGTGATTCTAGAATCTATGGAAATAGAGGACAAGACATAGGACCAAAATAAATAGGGCTGGAGTATGAAAATGGCCAGGATGAAACTCAGCCTATGAGAAGACACCAGAGGCAGCCTTTCTTGAACTTTCCATTCCCAAATGTTCCTGAGGCATTTAAAGGGGTCACAGTGATACTAATAGTGACATTTGACATCCAAATATTCCTAATGAAAGTGTGTATTCTGATGGATTGCAGGTCTGGAAATATTCTTTTCTTCCACAGTCACATAGGCACTTAGCAACTCTGTTTCAGGGTATACATGGCATGCAAATTAGCATGTATTTCACATGTATATGGACATACAGGCAGCTTATAAAGCACTTCCTTAAGCATTAATTTATTTGGTCAACATAATAATCATGTGAGGAAGACAAGGGTGATATCCCTGACCAAATTTTGAAGATAAATTCTCAGAAGCTGAGGCTTAGAGAATTTAAGAAAATTATCCAAGAACTCAATTTTTTTTTTAATTTTATGTATTCTTCTAAGAGTTTTTTTTTCTTTTTAATTTTACTTTAAGATCTGGGGTGCATGTGCAGATCTTGCAGGATTGTTACATATGTATACACATGCCATGGTAGTTTGCTGCCTCCATCCCTCCTCACCTACATTAGGTATTTCTCCTAATGTTATCCCTCCCCAATTTCCCCACCCCCTGCTATCCCTCCCCTAGCCCCCCACCTCCCAACAGACCCCAGTGTGTGATGTTCCCCTCCCTGTGTCCATGTGTTTTCATTGTTCAACACTCACTTATGAGTGAGAACATGCTGTGTTTGGCTTTCTGTTCCTGTGTCAGTTTGCTGAATTCTCAGATTCATGGTTTCTAGATTCATCCATGTCCTTGCAAAGGACATGGTCTCATCATTTTTATGGCTGCCTAGTATTCCATGGTGTATATGTGGCATGTTTACTTTATCCAGTCTATCACTGATGGGCATTTGGGTTGGTTCCAAGTCTTTGCTATTGTAAACAATGCTGCAACAAATATACCTGTGCATGTGTCTTTATAATAGATTGACTTATAGTCCTGTGGGCATATATCCAGTAATGTGATTGCTGGGTCAAATGGTATTTCTATTTCTAGATCCTTGAGGAATCTCCACACTGTCTTCCACAATGGTTGAATTAATTTACACTCCCACCAACAGTGTAAAAGCTTTCCTATTTCTCCACATCCTCTCCAGCATCTGTTGTCTCCAGATTTTTTAATGATTGTCATTCTAAATGGTGTGACATTGTATCTCAATGCAATTTTGGTTTGCATTTCTCTATTGACCAGTGATGATGAGCATTTTTTCATATGTTCGTTGGCCACATAAATGTCATCTTTTGAAAAGTGTCTGTTCATATCTTTCGCCCAGTTTTTGATGGGGTTGTTTGTTTTTTTCTTGTATATTTGTTTTAGTTATTTGTAGATTCTGGATATCAGCCCTTTGTCAGATGGGTAGCTTGCAAAAGTTTTCTCCCATTCTGTTGGTTGCCGGTTCACTCTAATGATTGTTTCTTTTGCTGTGCAGGAACTCTTAAGTTTAATTAGATCCCATTTGTCTATTTTGGCTTTTGTTGCCATTGCTTCTGGTGTTTTAGTCATGAAGTCCTCGCCTATGCTTATGTCCTTAATGGTACCGCTAGGTTTTCTTCTAGGGTTTTTATGGTGTTAGGTCTTATGTTTAAATCTTTAATCCATCTGGAATTAATTTTTGTATAAGGTGTAAGGAAGGGGTGAGTTTCAGCTTTCTGCACATGGCTAGCCAGTTTTCCCAACACCATTTATTAAACAGGGAATTCTTTCCTCATTGCTTGTTTTTGTCAGGTTTGTCAAAGATCAGATGATTGTAGATGTGTGACCTTACTTACGAGGCCTCTGTTCTGTTCCATTGGTCTATATCTCTGTTTTGCTACCAGTACCATGCTGTTTTGATTACTATAGCCTTGTTAGTATAGTTTGAAGTCAGATATTGTGATGCCTCCAGCTTTGTTCTTTTTGCTTAGGATTGTCTTGGCTATGTGGGCTTTTTTTTTTGTTCATGTAAAGTTTAAGATGTTTTTTTCCAGTTCTATGCAGAAAGTCAGTGGTAGTTTGATGGAATAACATTGAATCTACAAATTACTTTGGGCATTATGGCCATTTTCCTGATACTGATTCTTCCTAACCATGAGCATGGAATGTTTCTCCATCTGTTTGTGT
>CAUYLG010053757.1:0-45126 GCA_963573385.1 Cacajao melanocephalus | reverse complement strand
TTTTCTGTTTCTTAGTTTTCCTTTGGTGGACGCCCCTTCCCCACAGAGCTTGGCCTTCCCGGGTTCAGCTGTGCTTACTGTGAAACTCTCAGTCCTCAGCGCTTCCAATTGCTGTTCTCCTTGTGGGGATGGGACCAGCCGAGCCGAACTCAAAGGGCACCCCGTCCCGTATACTCTGCGCCAAGATGTGCCATGCCGGGGCGCTGGCAAAATAGCCGCACCGGCCAAAAAAGTTGCACTGGCGACCTGTGTGGCTCCTCTGCCAGGAATCTCCCAGTCTGTGGGCAAGAAAAATTCGTCTGAAAGTGCGGCATCCACTCGCTCTCTGTGCTTTCACCGGGAGCTACAATACTGAGCTGTTGTTAATCGGCCATCTTGGATCTCTCTCTCAACACAGAATTTTTTTAACTTGCTTTTTTTTTTTTGTCTTTCAGAGACTAAATTATATTCACAAAAGAATAGCAGGTAATATATGAAAAGCACAAAGAAAAAACATTTTTAGTAGTTATATGATTACTTTCAGCAATACAAATGGATGTGGAAAGTAATTTAAGGCTGGGTGCAATGGCTCAGGCCTGTAATCTCAGCACACTGGGAGGCCAAGGGCAAATCATTTGAGGTCAGGAGATCAAGACCAGCTTGGCCAACATGGTGAAATCCCATCTCTACTAAAAATACAACAAATTAGCATGGTGTGGTGGTGCATGTCTGTAATCCCAACTATTCGAGAGGCTGAGGCACGAGAATCACTTGAACATGGGAAGCAGAGGTTGCAGTGAGAGAGGATCATGCCACTATACTCCAGAGCGAGACTCTGTCTCAAAATAAAAAGAAAAAAGAAAGAAAGAAAATAACTTATGATCCAAAGAGGATTCTTGAAATTTTGAATTACTAGTTCAGTTTTTCTTCCAACTGAGTTGAAATTGATCAAGGTAACTGGATAATCCTAAGTCTCCAGTCTACTTCGTGTTGTGTAATTGTTCTGAGAGCTTTGTTTCTTGAGGTATGCAAATAAATTAGTGACAATTAGACTGTTCATAGGTAAACAGCCAAAAAATGTGAAAATATAAATACATGTGATGTGATTAAGCTCCAGGAGATCAGGTTGGTTTTGTCACTGGTGATTGATCAAGACCAAAAGCACAATGAAATGCATACCATGCACAAGTTTATGCAACAAATATTTATAGAATGGGTGAGTAAATAAATAAATAAAGACATCACTCTTAAAACCAGAATCTTTTCTGGGCCAAAGAATGATAATGTTCATTGTAAATTAAATGGAGAGAAAAAAACTACACACACACAAAGAATATATAAAATTAAAATGCACATCACATCAGTTTTTTAATGCAATATTGATGATGTCCTACATGTGTTTCTTGCATTATTTGAGGAAAACTAAACAACCAACTACATCAGTGCATCTTACTTAGTCCAAAATATTGATGATCTGATACCACTGGACCAACTTAAATAGAGATTCTATTCATACTCTAACATGGCTAGATGTTTCTTAAATTACTACTTGAAATCTTACTTATTGCTTCATTTTATTTCCCAGTAAATCATAATCTAGGATGTCAGTTTTGATTCAATCTTGGCATAGCCAATATATTGCTAATTATAGAGATATGTTGATAAGATTTTGTCTTTTAAAAATCTATAAGGTATATTAACATCTTATGGATGATATTTAAAAACACAATAGTAAACATAAATGAATTATTAAGCTATATATTGATATAATTCTGTTGGAAAATGTTATTTGGTCAATACGTGTTCACGATACACATGAGTAAAGCTACAATCAAACTAAGCAATATAGGCCAGGCGCAGGGGCTTACGCTTGTAATCCCACCATTTTGGGAAGCTGAGGTGGGTGGATCACTTAAGGCCAGGAGTTTGAGACCAGTCTGGCCAACATGGTGAAACCCTGTCTCTATTAAAAATACAAAAAATTAGCTGGGCGTGGTTGTGCACACCTGTAATCCCAGCTACTCAGGAGGCTAAGGCAGGAGGATTGCTTGAACCTAGGAGGCAGAGGTTGCATTGAACCAAGATCACACCATTGTACTCCAGCCTGGGCAACAAGAGGGACACTCTGTCTCAAAAAGAAAAAACAACAACAAAAACTAAGCAATATAAAGAACTGCATATCAGAAGTATCATTTTGTTTCTTCCCTGAAATAATACACTGTTATTTTGTTAAGAAATGTTTTAAACAATGTTTCTTTTAAAAGGAAACATTTTCTACTAATTTAAAAATTGGAGTGTCACAGAGGTACTTGACAAAACAAGCTCTCTGTAAGATAAAAATATAGGTGAGAAGAGATAATTACTTGAATGATAATCATTATGAAAATAACCACAAATGGTCCATCACTAGACACCCGGTGATTTCTCAGATATTTAGTAGTGATAACAGACCCATTAGTTCAGTACATTCAGTGCTATTAGGATTATTCTTCTTTTAGTAATCAGTAAATGGGACCCCTGAATCAAAGATGACTATGTAAGTTGGGAGCAAAAAAAGGAAGGAAGGGAAGAAAGAAGAGAGGAGGGAAGGGAGGAAGGGGAAGAAAGAAGGAAAGGAAAAAGGGAAGGAAGGAAAGAAGGAAGGAAGGAAAGAAAGAAGGAAGGAAGGGAAGGAAGGAGGAACAAGGGAGATAGGGAGGGAGAGAGGAAGAAAGGAAGAGGTGGGGGAGAAAGGGAAGGTGGGAAGAGATGAAAAAGGAAAAAGGAAGGAGGAAGGAGCAGGTGAGGGAGGGAGGGATGAGGAAAGAAAATATGAGCAATAGATGTCCAGAAACAAATTTCTTTCACATTTTGTTACACCCTGTGATATGGTTTGGCTGTGTCCCCACCCAAATCTCATCTTGAATTGTAGGTCCCATAATCCCATATGTCATGGGAGGGACCTGGTGTGAGGTAATTTAACCAGAGGGGTGGTTACCTCCATGCTGCTGTTTTCTTGATAGTGAGTGAGTTCTCATTGGATCTGAGGGTTTTATGGGGGGCTTTTTCCCCTTTTGCTCAGCATTTCTCCTTCCTGCTGCCATGTGAAGAAGGATGTGTTTGTTTCGACTTCTGCCATGATTGTAAGTTTCCTGAGACCTATCCAGCCATGGGGATCTGTGAGTCAATTAAACCTCTTTCCTTTAAAAATTACCCAGTCTCAGGTATGTCTGTATTGGCAGCATGAGAATGGACTAATATACCCTGTCTATCATCATTCTTGAGTAATGCAATGCACAAGTATTGGATAGTAACTTGGAATGACTTCAAGATATGCAGTATATGGGAAAAATCTGGATTTTCTCACAAGGTATTCCCTTGGCTAGCTGCGTGATAGGGTGAATTCCGGCCACCTTTGTCTCCATTTGTACATCAGTAAGTGGAGGAGAATGAGTCCTCCCTCTCATTCTTGATGTGTAGAGTAAGTGGGGTATTTGCATGGTGCCTAGAAGGGGGTCTGCCTTTTTGTTAGTCCCTTATGGCACTTTTTTTTACATTTTAGAAATTGTCTTTGGTCGAACTTGGTTAATATCCACTTAACGGCCTCCTTTTCCTTTCTCATCAGCACATTTCTTCTGGCACAATGGGATATTCTTCTCTAAATAAAATGCCCTTCTTTTAAACCCACATTGCTGGCCATCAGGTCAGATAATGCAAAAAGGGAGTAAAGTGTCAAAAAAAAAAAAAAAAGAAACTCAATAAATTGTGTTAATTTGTTTCTTAAACTTATTCTGTTTCATGAAGTAATTATTTCAGTTATAATGTCTCTTCCCGACATTTTTTGGATGTAATGTTTGAGGAAAGACTAGCTCAATCTCTGACATTTAAATATTTAATTAAATTTTTCAAAATATACAATTAAATAATGTATTTTAATAATGTATTCTTGCAACGAAATATTTAGATTTGCCTCCAAACTAGTAGTCTTCTTTTTGTTTTATTTCCTAATCCAGCCCAAAATGTTGACATAATCTATGATTAAGCTTACACAGAAGCATTTTCAAAAAGCATCTATATCGTTTACAATTCAATTCGGCTAATATTTGAGTAACTATGTTCAAAGTGCTGTGTTATGAGATATGTGGAAAAGAAGCCTACGTAGTTTCTGTCCTTCATGAGTTTATTTATAGTGAAAGCAGCATATACAAGTGATTAATTAAAATTCATTGCAAAAATAGTCCTTCTATGCCAGAGATGGTAAAGGAAAAGTAGTGATTCACTAAACCTTAGGGATGTGGTTACACATTTTTAGGGATGAGGCATTTTGTTTCAAAGTTAAAGGCTATTGAAGATTTTAATAGGCCCAAAATGTGGGAAAGAGATTCTAATCTAAAACAATAGCAAGAGACAACACATCAAACACCAAAATTAAAAACTAATATAAACAACATGCAATTGTGTTTTATATTTGAGAAGATGCAGAAGCAGAATTGTCAGCATTTGAGGTACAGAGTAGAGGAAGAACTCTGGCCAGAAAATTGAGCCTGGTTCTTAAAATATCTTCATTGGTGAAATAAAGTAGCCTTATTTTGTAATAGAGAATGGTAATAACCACTATAATTAGAATGACTAATCACTAAAATTGTTTTGGAAAAAAGAGAAAAGATGTATCAAGAGAAAATGAAGTTAAATAAGAGATGATAAATCTAGAAATAAATTAGATATCTTATAAAGAAAAACCACAGATTTTATTTTTAAAAACTATTTATCTTGATAATAATTACGTATAGTTTAGAAAAGTCAAGGAAGAGTTAATAAATTGGAATGAGTGGTTAAAAAAAGAAAAAAATGTGCTATAAAAGAATTCATAAAAAAATGGAGGGCAGAGAAAAAATAGGCAAGCTCTCAAGCAGAAGGTTAGAGACATATTAATGAAGATGTTATGGGTGAGTTTGCAAAGACAGAGTAGTAACATAACAAGAATTAAAGGAAAATATGAATTCTCTATGCAAAAATGTACCCCAAGCAGACTCAAATATTCAAAAGTCAACAGAATAAATAAAAAGAGCTAAAATAAAGTAAAACCAGCTACTGCAGAGAAAAAAATAACTAATCATAAAAGAACGTCAATAAGACTGACAGCCAGTTTCTTATCAGCAACAATAGATCCCATTTAAAATGGACCCATGTTGTAAGGTGTTCTAAAAAGAAACTTTCAACCTGTAAGGGTATGCTTGCTTAAACTATTTTTCTATAACGGTACAATAAGTAATTTGGGGACATACATAATTGAAACATTGGCAAAACAAACTCAATATTTTATAAAACCTACCTAAATATATACCTTATAAAAACAACAAAACTCAGTAATAGGGAAACAATCCCCCCAAAATTTGTCAAAATATATTTTTAGATGCAAGCCACCAAAACACTTCACTCAAAAACTTCACCAAAGTTTTTCAGGTAACTTAAAGCACACATAAAGATTTTTGGCACCAATAGTGTTAGGATGATTCTGAAAGTGCCATTTTGTGAGGAAGCCCAAGCCACATGTGAAGGCTGTCAACATGTAGGCACTTCCATTGACAGTCCACTTGAGCCTAGTGTTCAGTGTATTTCAGTCCAGGTGCATGACATGTAAATAAAAATGTCTCCCCAAAATTCTGTCTGCCAGCCATCTGAATTACACAAAGCTCTTTGAAACTTACCAGCTGAAGCATCCAGACTCCATGGAACAGAGACAAGTTATTCCTATACCTTGAATGAATCATAAAAGCCTTGCAATGGTTAGCATAATAAAATGGTTACTGTTCAGTGCTATGCAGTTCTGGAGTAGTTTGTTATATGGTGATAGAGACTTCATCAGTTGTTTAATATTCAATATCTGCCATTATAGAGAAGTATGTATGGTCATGCCATGATAGTGCAGGTGGTGTCAGTGGAAAATGGACTATTTTAATCATACAAGACAGTAAAAGGTTTACATACCAGTAGATTTTATTTTTTTTAAAGTTTACATGTAAGCATTATATAAGAACACACCTCCTTCTGTACCCAAATAGTACATGCTGTTGACGTTGTGTGACTTGTCTTTAAGCCACTGCATCTCACCATGCTTTTTGCCATAAAGACATCTTCCATGAAGCTAAGAGATGACATAGGTCTTCCAACTAAGATATAGCCTGCTAAAATAATGTATGCATCAGAGTTCTCTGGAGAAACAGAATCAATAGGATAAATAAAAGATTTATTATAAAGCATTGGCTCATGCAATTATGGAGGATGAGAAATCCCATGAGCTGCTGCTATATGCAAGCTGGAGACTCAGGAATGCCAGAGGCATAGTTTGAAGCCTCAGAGTCAGAGACAATGGTGTAGATTACAGTCTGAGTCTGATGATCTGTGAACCAGGAGCTCAAAGGCCAGGAGAAAATGTGTCCTCGCTCAAGCTCCTAGGCAGAAGGAGAGCAAACCTAATCTTCCTCTGTGGTTTTGTTTTATTCAAGCCTCCAGTGGATTGCATCATGCCCACTTACCTTGGGTAGGGTGATTTGCTTTACCCGAATCCAAATGCTTTTCTTGAAACCGTTTCTTGAATGCTTGAAATTCCTTTTGAAACTCCCTTCAAGACATACTCAGACATGTTTCATCAGATATCAGGCCATCCCACGAACCCATCAAGGTAATAAATAAAATTAACCATCACAGATGACACAATTACTCTGCAGTGCTTGAAGAGGTTCCTATTAGTACTAAATACTGGCCCTGTACAAAAATAAAAAAAAGTAAATGGAAAAAAAGGCACTGCTAACTCTGGCATGAATAAATAAAGAGAAAAAGATGAAAGAGAATAGAATATATCAAAGAGATTTTTTAAAGTGCCCTGAAGCATTTTTTTTAAAAAAAATCAAGAATTTGTTAAAACAGTCAGGACATGAGAAATGCATACTGATGGAGGAAAGTTGTTTCTTTTTTTTTTTTTTTTTTAGTTTGAGACAGAGTCTGGCTCTGTCGCCCAGGGTAAAGAACAGTGGCATGATCTCAGCTCACTGCATCCTCTGCCTCTAAGGTTCAAGTGAATCTCCTGCCTCAGCCTCCTGAGTAGTTGGGATTACAAGCACATGCCTCCACACCCAGCTAATTTTTGTATTTTTAGTAGAGATAGGGTTTCACCATGTTGCCCAGGCTGGTCTTGAACTCCTGGCTTCAAACCACCCACCCGCCTTGGCCTTGTAAAGTGTTTGGATCACAGGCATGAGCCACCGTGCCTGGCCACCTGAAAGCTGTTTCTTAATGCTCCTTTTGCAGAATGCATCTTGCATGATTTTATCCATATTCTGGGTCATATCTCATTTTCTTTCTTACTTTTTTTTTTTCCGCCCTTAAAAACTTAGAATCTCCAAGATGGTAATGTGACCTCTGTTTACAACTTCACATTTAAAGTTGTGGTCTGACTTGAGAAAGCCTCTTAATTACCACGTATTCGTGACTCTAAGAAGCTCAGTTTTTTCTCCACATGTTAATTATTTGGGGTTCAGGATGTATATTTCAAGTAAGCTGTACATTTAATGTGTTATATTTGTTTGGATTTTCCAGGGGGAAAAATGTATATCATTTACATAGGTCTATGCTTGTCAGATTCTCAGAATTCAAAAAGTAAGAAATCTCACAATATTTTTTATATTAAAAAAAAGCACAAAGTAAAAGCAGTTCCGTTAATAATTCAGACAAAATTCAGTTGGCCACATTTTACTTGAAGTCTTTCAACATTTACGAAAAAGAGATTTAACGTTTGGCTTTAACTCTGGTAGTAACAAGTGGTTTATCTGGACCATATAAACAGTAACCAAGATTGTATATCATAAACAGGGCCATCAACAGATCGTTTTTCCTAATTCTACCATTGCTAATGCATTTTCTAAAAATTTAGCCTGTATTAGTTTTCTATATCTGTGTAATGATATATCACAAAGTTAACAGCTTACAACAGCACACATTCGTCATCTCACAATTTCCTTGGCTCAGTCGTCTGACCACACTCACTTTTATCCTCTGCTCAGAGTCAATCAAGGCAGAAATCAAGAAGTCGACCAAGGCTATGGTCTCTTTGAGGCTAGGGAGTCCTCTTCCAAGTTCATTTATTGAAAGTATGTATTATACCTCCCTGCAGCTATGGAACTCATGGAGACCTCTTGTTTAAAGTCAGCAATTGACAGTGATTCCTCAGGGTGGATTCTTCTTTTAAGAGATTTTATCTGATTAAATCCCATTCCATTTATCCGCTAAATGGATATTAGTCGAATAACAGCTATTAGATGAATTAAACCTAAACTGATTTGCAGATTAGCTCCCACCATTTGAAATATTCTATTGGTAAGGAGTTGGTCACAGGATCTGCCTGCATTCAGGTGGAGGGAATTATTAAAAAAAAAGAAAAGTGATCCTTTGCGAATGTGGTGGCTCATGCCTGTAATCCCAGCACTTTGGGAAGCCGAGGCGGGCAAATCACGAGTTCAGGAGTTCGAGAGCAGCCTGACCGACATGGTGAAACCCCGTCTCTACTAAAAAATACAAAACTTAGCCGGGTGTGCTGGCTCCCTGTAATCCCAGCAACTCAGGAGCCCGAAGCAGGAGAATTGCTTGAATCTGGGAGGCTGAGGTTGCAGTGAGCGGAGATCATGCCACTGTACTCCAGCCTGGGCAACAGAGTGAGACTCCGTCTCAAAAATAAATAAATAAATAAATAAATAAAATGACCCTTTTGGGGTCCTGTCAGGGTGTGCCCATCACATAAGCATTGCCTTCTTCATAACATTTTAAAAGGAAAATATCCAGAAAAACAATAAAAAAAAATCTTGCAATCTTTAGTGGGCAGAGAATGGCATTTCCTATTAGAGACTCTTGGATTCAGCCTATTCTTTATCACTTGCACAAGACAATTTTCCACGATGATTTTCTCCATCTGTTTGAAATTTCTTCACTCTTCAGTTGTTTTTAATTTCCATTTCCATTGGATTTGGGTGTGAAGCTCTCCTCTTTTTGCAACTCAGTTTAAACAGGCAAACCATTTTTTATTGTTTGAACAATCACCAGTTTGGTGTTTTATCATTCATTTACCCAGAATGTGATTCCCAGTAATAATTTATTAGCTTTCATTCTGAGGTAAATTTTACCTGTGTGTGCAAGTGGGGGTGTCAGATTGTGTCATGGAGGGAGAGTTTGACCTTATTAAGGCTTTAATCTCTCTAAACCTAATTTTTCTCAACCACAACAGTAGAATCATGCTCATCTTAGGAGTACAGTGTGAATGCATATAAGCTAGTCTTATGCAAACATTTTTATAACATTAAACATTTCATGAAAACATTTTTGTAAATTTAAGTGTACTATAATATTGATGTTACTACTAAGGATAATAGAAATAACTAGATCTTCAAATCAAAGTAACGTGAATTCTAGCAACTTACTCAGTTTTATAAGTAATTTAAAGTGTACAGATAATTATGAAGTGCAGCTAAAGTTGGAGATGGTATGGGACTTCCATCACTAGTCCCAAAGTAATTTCTTATCACATTAGCATATGATCTGGCCAGATATATTTGATTTCTACCTTTGTTGCATAAAGTCACATCATTAATATGGAAGGGAGCAATTTTGCTTGTAAAATTTCTCCAACATCTACTCATCTAATTACAAGGCCTACATAAAATTTTCCATGGGGGCATGTCCTATAATTTCATAAAGTCCAGGTCTGCTTACCAGAAGTGATTCTAGCCAGGCTACGTACATCCTACCAAGAGGATTCCACATATAAGGACCTTCGCTCTGGCAAATAATAATAAATGTTTAGGAGGTTTCTCCCTAGCATGTTTTCAACGGGATTTGACCAGTTTACCTTCCTTCTTCCTTTACCAGGGGCTTCTATCTTCCCCCAAAAGGGGAAGAATGAATTGCAAAGCTGTTACTTCAACCCTTTGTTCCCGCTATTCGTAATGAGCAGTCAGGCACAGTGGTTTTCATGTGGTGCTTCCAAAAGCCCTGGATAATATGTAGAAGTTTCTCAGGTGGCAAATGTTGAGAGAATTAACTCATGTGGAGACACCGTTGGCATCCTAACCCTTCCCTCAACTTAGTCATTTTTTTTAGTCTCTTTACATGTTAGACCCCTGCCCATGATTCTGCCAGAACCAAGGATTTTGCAGTTCAAAAAGTCATGTGTGTACCAATGTTTAAAGAAAATAATAATTGATACTGTTTGGCTCTATCCCCACCCAAATCTCAACTTGAATTCTAGCTCCCATAATTGCCATGTGTCATAGGAGGTACCCAGTGGGAGGTAATTGAATCATGGGGGTGGGTTTTTCTCATTCTATTCTCATGATAATGAATGAATCCCACAAGATCTGATGGTTTTAAAGGGGCAGCTCCACTGGACATGCCCTCTTGTCTGCGACCATGTAACACATGACTTTGCTCCTCCTTCACCTTCTGCCATGATTGTGAGGCCTCCCCAGCCATGTGGAACTGCGAGTCCATTAAACCTCTTTTTCTTCATAAATTCCCCAGTATCAGGTATGTCCTTATAGCAGTGTGAAAATGGAGTAATATAATAATGTTTTCTCCTGTAACAAGGAAAACCTAAGCATGAAAGGCACTGATGGATTAAGGATCATTTTTGAGGACTATAGAAAGGAGAAACAATGTTCTCAGCTGAGATACTTTCCTTTTTCTCATTTCTCTGTTCTTCTACTGAATTCTGCAAATACCAAATTTATTTCAATGCTCAACTTAGCATGTTCCCCCATTGAGTCATTATAGGCAGTGGAATAGTGCTTCCTCTCTCCTCTGAACAAAAGACATACTGTTTTTTTTTACTTTTTTGGTAGTTATTATCCTACTATATCATAAGAACTGCTCTAATTGCCTGATATTTTCATTCACCTTTTCCTGTTTTCTCTTGGGAAAGTAGCATAGAAAGCATATTTTTCTCTTGAAAGTAGCAATTCCCGTGAGGGCAGAGATTACTTTTAGCATGCACCATTTATTTCCTAATTCATTAAGGACATATTAGACTCACTAATGTTGACTTTAATAGTTTCACATGTTGCTATGCTGCTTTGAATATATGTGCCCCCACTTGGTTACATAGTTTTCTTATTGGCATATAATATTTCTACATATTTATGGGGCACATGGGATATTTTGATATATGCATAGAATGTGTAATGATCAAGTCAGGGTATTTGAGGTATCCGTTACCTTGAACGTTTATTACTTCTTTGTGTTGGGAATGTTTCGAATCTTCTCTTCTAGCTATCTAAAATATAGAATATAATTGTTATTAACTATAGTCATCCTGCTCTGCTATGGAGCAGTAGCGCATATTCCTTCTATCTAACTGTGTTTGTGCCCATTAACCAGCCTATCTTCATCCCCTCAGCATTCCCAGCCTCTGGTAACCATTATTCTACTCTCTACTTCCATGAAGTCAACTTTCTTCAGCTTCCACATATGAATGAGAATATGCAATATATGTCTTTCTGTGCCTGGCCTATTTTCTTTAACATAATGACCTCCAGTTCCTCCCATCTTTCTTCAAATAACATTTCTTTCTTTTTAAAAGCTGAGTAGTGTTCTGTTGAGTATATATACCACATTTTCTTTATCCATTTATCTGTTGATGGACTTTTATGTTGATTTCATCTCTTTATTACTGTGAATAGTGCTGCAATAAACATGTGAGTGCACGTATCCCTTTGATATGCTGAATTCTTTTTCTTTTAATGAATATTCTTTAGTGGAATTGCTGGATTACATAGTAGTTCTATTCTCAGTTTTTTGAGAAAACTCCATGATGTTTTCCATAATGGCTGTACTCCCTGCTGGCACATTGATAAAGAACATATATTTTGTGGCAAGAATTTGTATATTTTAGTGTCAATTTCCATCATAAATTGTTTAAGCCAAAAGAGAAATGATATTAAATATATATATATATATATATATATATATCTTGCTTCCATTCTTCCACAAATAGTGAAAAATATTAATTTCAGGAGAACGAAACAAAGAGAAATAAAAACACTCCATATTTATTCACATACAGCCCACACTGTATTATTTTGTCCATAGTTATGGAAAACTTCAAAATGGACAGTGAGATGCCACTTAGCTAGCAAGCAACCTTCCCTACAACTGTCCAACCTGGGCTCTGGTCACTCCCCATAAGGATTTGAAGATGTATGTCATGCTTGATTGCCATTAATAGTGACTTAAGCTACCAAATCCATTTGGTTAAACCTCACAGACCCGCCCATGATTTCTAAATAATGGTTAAGGGATTATTGTTGGCTGCTGAGTTTTCTGAAATGCTTTCCAGTTGGTTTTCCGAAGCATACAAAATACCCTACAAACTCACCAGGAAAATAACCAAGACATAAAGAACTCTAGTAGTCTTTGACCAAAGCTATGTATAACTTGGTTGAACTCATGTTCATCTTGCCAAACTCTTTTTCTAGATACCCAGCCTCCAAAATGACTCACTGTTCTAAGGCAGTGAAACAAGGTGGTTATAAGTTGTTGAGATCAGTAGCTTTGGGTTAAAGGGCATCTTAAAACACAGTAACAGAAACCTTGCCATAGAACCCCTATGGGACGGACCACTTGTCCCTTCCATTAACATGAAAGGAATCTTCTCTTATTCCAATTACGTAGTCAAAATATCATCCAGTGGCTTCACAAATGCATTTATTCACCTCTTCAATACCAGGTATTTTCTCTTATCATTCATGCTTTTTCTTTTTTAATTTTTTTTTTAATCACAATGTACACAGCTCACATTAGCTCAGTGTTTACACATCATTTATTATTCAGGACAATGTCATATATTTTTGATTCGTGATTTCCATTTCTTTTCTTTTTTTCACACTCTCAATCTGAACTGCATTTTTTTAAATTATTAGTCATTTTCTGATATTTCCTCTGAATCTAAAACTTCATTTTCCAATACTTATTTGCTAGGATTTCATTTTCTGCTGGTTTAGCTTCCCTTAAACCATAGAATAAAGTTTAATTTTTACAACCTGACCTGTTTTTATGATTTGTTTTATCTCACTTGCTTAGTTGCATGCTATCTTAGAATAACACACCTTGGGCTGGATTTTGCAAAAAAGGAGCAGCTGGCTGTATAATTAGGAAGTAGAGTCCTTTCTATCAAAAAGCAAAATTTAAAGGAAGTGATTCACATGCGGCAAGAATTGCAACTTACACAATAATCAATGAGTTATTTGAAAAGATCAATAAAATTGATAAGCCACTAATGAGACAAACCAAGAAAAATATAGAGAAAACACACCATTAATAGGAAGGAAAGAGGAAGAAAGAAAGAGGGGCCATCACTACTGATCTCATGGACATTAAAAGGATAATAAGAAAAGATTGTATTATGAACAATTCTATGCCCACACATTTCATGATTTAGATCAGGAGTCTCCAACCCTGGGGGCATGGACTGATACAGGTCTGTGGCCTGCTGCACAGCAGGAGGTGAGTGGTGGGCAAGTGATCAAAGTTTCATCCGTATTTACAGCCACTCCCCATTGCTGGCATTACTGCCTGAGCTCAATCTCCTGTCAGATTAGCAGCAACATTAGATTCTGATAGGAGCACAAACCCTATTGCAAACTGCACATGTGAGGGATGTAGGTTGTGTGCTCCTTATAAGAATCTAATGCCTGGTGATCTGTCACTGTCTCCCAGCATCCCCAGATGAGAAAGTCTAGTTGCAGGAAAACAAGCTCAGTGCTCCCACTGGTTCTACATTATGGTGAGTTGTATAACTCTTTCTTTATATAGTAATGACAGAAATAAAGTGCACAATAAACGTAATGTGCTTGAATTATCCCCAAACCATCCCTAACCCTCCCTTGGCCTGTGGGAAACTTGTCTTCTACAAAACCAGTCCCTGGTGCCAAAAAGGCTGGGGACTGCTGATCTACATGAAATGGATCAATTCCTTTAAAAGACATTATCAACCAAAACTCACACAAGGAAGAATACACACTTAATAGGCTACACTTATTTGATAAATTAAATCAATAATTAATGCCTTCCAAAAATTATGATCAGATTTCCTGACTTCCTGTAGCCCCCCAACTGGGTTTGAATTTGGGAGGAGTTTGGGTTACTTAACAAATAAAAACAAATAACATAATGCAAAAATGTGTTTTTGGAAGCAAGTAGGGAACTGTATACCAGCAGAGAAAACAGAATCATGGAGGTATAAAACTATGCAGAGAGGGAAATAGGATAAAGCAAAGGTAAAGCTTATATTAGAGGGAAACTGAAAAATACAATGGGCAAGAAATAGAATAGGGATTTTAGCAAATGTAAAAATGGGACACTCAGTTAGATTTGAATTTCACTAAATAATGAATAGTTTTTGTGTAATATAGTATGTTCTAAATAATACTTGGGACTTATTCATGCTAATAATATGTTTGTTCTTTATCTGAAATTCAAACTTAATTGGGTGACCTCTACTTTTTCTGGCAATGATTGATATATTTCTCTTTCCAAGCAATTGAAGCAAGGGTGAGACAAATTTCATTCTGAGGTTCGTTGGCTGGAGAAGAGGACTGAGAGCTGAAAGAAAGAAGTAGGAGAGGCCGTGGAGAAACATGATGCTTCTTGGCTGCCATGTTCGTATTTGTGTTGGAGATCAGTTCATTCATTAGTTGAGTGGGAAAGTTGTTTTAGTAAGGTGAGGATGCTCAGAAAAGTAAAACAGGTTTAAACAATAGTCCTGGCATACACAAATGAAATTCAAAGAAGATTCCTCAAATCACCGGGAGGCCTAGATTATGAAATCCGTGGGTTAACATGACTATGTGACTGTCTCATAGATTCTCAGTTCAATTCAGCAAATGTTTTTAAAGACCTCCTCTTTCTGTTACTTTCTACATGCTTTTGAGAGAGAAGATAAATGTGCATTTTTTATTCTTTAATAAAAAGAAAAGGGAAAAAATTAATGAGAGAAAAACTGACAACCAAGTGGGAAGAAAGATGCAAAAACAGATCAAGTTAATAGAACGTGTTGATGTTTCTTTGTAGGTACTTGCAGGAGGAGGCTGTCATATAGGAAAGTTGTTTCGTGTGAAGACTGAACATGGAAGACTATGCTCTCTTGAAGTTCTCTGTCTGACCTCTGAATAATCACAGGAGGCTGAGTACTCAGCTTTCTGGTCACCCTCATGCACAATTAATAATGTCCAGTCCTATTCGCCTAGTTTAAAAAGTTCAGCCTCATATCCAATTTAACATCCCCTCATTTCCCTTCCTAATTCTGAGCTAACTAATTTGCTATGTTGGGGTGGGGAGATTAAAAAGAGAAGACAAATACATGGAATCTCTCACCGATCCACAACACTGTCATCTTCCCTTAGCTAACAGAGGCTATTGAGGCACTCAGTATGGCGGCTCTTACATGGGACATGTTGAGGAGTTTTGGGGAAGGCCAAGATCACTCACTCTCCTGTGATCATGGACAAATAGGATACCCAGACTTTCTTGTCAGTTGAAATAGCCAGAGGGTAGCTTGCTCTATTGCTACCTGGTTTCAACCTTTCTTTACGTGGAAACTCTCCCTAGTTCCATATCTCCCAGCTTGTATTAGTAGGAGTACTCCAGAGAAATACAGACATAGACCTAAAACACACACACAGGTTTATATATATGGGAATCTATCTATCTCTATCTATCTATCTATATATGGGTTTATGTGTTTATATGGGTTTGTATATAATACATATGGGTTTACATATATGAGCATATATATGAGTTTATATACATATGAATGTATATGAGTGTATATATGTATAATATATAGGCTACATATTATACATAGATATATATAGTTATATATATACATATATGGGTATGGGAGTGTGTATATATATATATATGTACAAAATGTCTGAATTCTTATTAGTGAATAGTCACTGGATCATATATGCAGAGAAAGACATAGATGATAGATATAACTGCATCACATGTACACATATGTAAAAATATTTTCATATATATGCTTTTATATATCTTATTGGTTCTATAACACAGATTTAGACATATCATGTAAAGAGAGTTGTACCTTGGTATCTGTGGGGGATTGTTTCAGGATCCTTCAAGGATATCAAAATCAATGACTACACAAATCCTTTCTATAAAATGGTGTTGTATTTTCACATAACCTACACACATTCTCCAGCATACTTTAAATCATCTCTATATTACTTATAATACCTAATACAATGCAAATGCTATGCAAGCAAGCATTATACTTCATTTTTAAAATTTATTATTGTTTTAATTGTTGTACTGCTATTGTTTATTTTTAAAAATAGTTCTAAAACATTGTTGGTTGAACCTGTGCATGTGGAACCCACAGATAAAGAGGTTCTACTCTATTTGTTTGTTTTGTTTTGTTTTTTGAGACAGAGTCTCACTCTGGGGCTCAGGTTGGAGTGCAGTGGCATGATCTCAGCTCATTGCAAACTCCACCCCCTAAGTTCATGTGATTCTCGTGCCTCAGCTTCCCTAGTAGCTGGGATTACAGACACGTGTCAGCACACCCAGCTAATTTTTTTTCATTTTTAGTAGAGATTAGGTTTCACCTTGGTGGCCAGGCTAGTCTCAAACGCCTGGTCTCAAGTGATCCTCCCATCTCGGCCTCGCAAAGTGTTGTGATTACAGGTGTGAGCCACCTTGCCCAGCCAAGGTCCAACGGTATTTGATATACAAGTAGATGATATCTCTATATACTTATGTAACTGTTTATCTATATGTCTTTCTATCTATGTATTAATAGATTTATTATGAGAAATTGGGTCACATAATTATGAACTGAGAAGTCCCATGATCTACCTTCTGCAAGCTAGAAACTCAAGAAAAGCCTCTGGTATAATTTGATCCAAGACAAGAGACTGGAAAAGCCATGAGAACCAAGTGAAAATCCTAGCCCAAGGACAGCAGCAGCCTCATGTCCCAGCTCAGGCAGGCAGTCAGGAATCAAAAAGAGAAAACTCCTTCTTTCTCTGCCTTTTCGTTTTACTGAGACCCTCAACAGATTGGCTATTGCCCATCCACACTGGGGAAGGCCATCTACATTATCAATTTCATAGATGCAAATGCCAATCTCATCCAGAAGCACTCTTACAGACACACCCACAATCATAGGCACTCTGTGGCCCAGTCAAGTTGACATAAAATTTACTATCACAGTGACCTGCAAGGCAAAGGCATAAAATATGCTGATGTATATATAGGCAGGTGCCGCGCAAGAAATAAGATACTTATTCTCCTTCCCTTAATGTGGAGTTCTCCAAATTCTCTGATTAATTTTCTGCCTCTTTTACTTGGCTTGGGAAGGGAAGGACAGTACCCATTTTGGTGCAGAAGGAAAAGTCATAGTTCTCCTTACCAAACGAAGGGCTCCACCTAATAATCTCTCCAAATTTGTTGCACTTTATTTGTGTATTTATTTTATTTTATTAAAAAAAATTTTTAGAGACAGGGTCTCATATTGTCACCCAGGCTGGAGTGTACAATCATAACACACTGCAGGCTCAAACTCCTGTGCTCAAGTGATTCTCCCATGTTAGCCTCCTGAGTGGCTAAGACCACAGGTGCATACCACAGAACCTGGCTATTTTCTTTTTTTTTTTGTTTTTTTTTCAGAAATGAGGTTCTCACTATGTTGCCCAGCCTGCTCTTCAAGCAATTCCCCTGCCTCAGCCTCCCAAAGTGCTGGGATTGCAGGTGTGAGCCATTGCACTTGGCCGTCTGTTGCATTTTTAACCTGGGGCAGAAACAATAGTAATGAGGGAAGTACAGGCTTGCAGGGAGTAACTATTTCTCAACTCTGTGCTAAGAACAAATGTTTGAATTCTTTTAAATGGATAATGATATAATTTGATATGTGCTGTGGTAAATCTATCTTGGTCTTCTGTGATGTTTTCGTTCGCATTTTTGGTTTATTTTCTAATGAATAAGATATTCTGTACTAGCCTATCAGATGTAAGAAATACATTTTTAGATTAAATTGGAGAAACAACTCATATCTTAGCAAAATTGTCTGTTCCTCTTCATGAAAATGGTTTAACAGTTTAGCTTTTTCGCATTTATTTGTATATTCTGTGTATTAGATTCCCATGGCTGCTATTTTAAAACTGCCACGTATTTGGTGGCTTATAACAACAGAAATTTATTATCTCATAGCTCTGGAGGCCAGATGTCCAAAATCAAGGTGTGAGCAGGGCTGTGCCCCCTCTGGAGGCTCCAGGGGATGATCCTTCCTGCCTCTTCCAGGTCCTGGTGGCTTCAGGCTTCCCTTGGTTTGTGGCCAACACTTCCCTACCTCTGTTTCCTTCTCCACATAGCCTTTTCATTTGTGTCTCTGTCTCCTCTTTTGCCTCTTATAAGGACACCTGTCATTGGATTTAGGGCCCACCTAGATAATCCAGGTTAATCTCATCTTGGGATCCTCACCGTAATTGCATCTTCAAAGACGTTTTTCTCAAATAAGCTCATATTCGCAGGCTCCTGAGATTATGATAGGGACAAATATTTTGGGGAAACACCATTCAATCTACTACAGCCTTTGACAATGCTTCCTGACTTTCTTTTAAAATGTGTATTTATTTTCTGTGTGTGCTCCATCCACCAAACTGATGATCCAAATATTAGGAACAGCTTTTGGCCCTCAAATAAGGTAGCTTTCTGTACGCTTATGCCTAGTGATACCCTGGAATCAGCTAACTTATTTACATTTTTTACTATTAATATCTTTATCTGATGTCATTCCTTAGGTCTCTATATAGACATTTCCTCTCCACCGCAAAGAAAATCTTCCTGCCTCTCTCTATACTGGCTTAGAAACCCAGATCATCATCACTTTTTCTTTTTTTTTTTAAGATGGAGTCTTGCTCTGTCGCCCAGGCTGGAGTGCAGTCAGTGGCCCGATATTGGCTCACTGCAGCTTCCGCCTCCCAGGTTCAAGCCATTCTCCTGCCTTGGCCTCCAAGTAGCTGGGACTACAGGAGCTCCCCCGACCACTCCAGCTAATCTTTTCATATTTTTAGTAGAGACAGGTTTCACATGTTGGCCAGTCTGGTCTGGAACTCCTGACCTCAAGTGAACCCCCTGACTCAGCCTCTCAAAGTGTTAGGATTATAGGCTTGAGCCATAGCTCCTAGTTTTCTTTCTTTCTTTCTTTCTTTCTTTCTTTCTTTCTTTCTTTCTTTCTTTCTTTCTTTCTTTCTCTTTCTTTCTTTCTTTCTTTCTTTCTTTCTTTCTTTCTTCTTTTCTTCTTTCTTTCTTTCTCTTTCTTTCTTTCTTTTTCTTTCTTTCTTTTCTTTCTTTTTTTCTTTCTTCTTTCTTTTCTTTCTTTCTGTCTTTCTTTTTCTTTCTTTCTTTCTCTCTTTCTTTCTTTCATTCTTTCTTTTTAGAGACAGTGTCTCCCTTTGTTGCTCAGATTGGAATGCAGTGGTGTGATCATAGCCAACTGCAGCCTCAACCTCCTGGGCTCAAGGGATCCTGTTATGTTGCCCAGGGTGGTCTTCACCACCTGTGCTCAAGGGATCCTCTCATCTTAGCCTCCCAAGTAGCTGGGATTACAGGCGCACACACATCACCATGTCTGGCTGTTTTTTTTTTTTTTTTTTTAAGAGATGAGGTCTCCTTATGTTGCCCAGGCTGGTCTTGAATTCCTGGTCTCAAACAATCCTTCTGCCTTGGCCTCCCAAAGTGCTGGGATTACAGGTGTGAGCCACTGCACCTGGCCAATCATCACTTCTTAACCTGTTTCCTTCCCCTACTAGACTGTAAGTTCCCTGATGGCTGGCAGACATCTTGTTTGCAATCATGCCTGTCTTGTCACTCCTGACCAGCCTTGTTATAAAATAGCACCACATATGCTACAAAAGGAGCTATTGAATAAAGTAGCAAATGCCCTATTTTGTTCTTTACATGTCTGATTTAATTTAGAGGTATAAAATTCCATTTCTAATGCTGTTCTTTTTCTTCTTACATGGTAGCCTATTTCAGAGCTGTTTGCATACCCTCAATAACATCTCCATTCTTTGTTCTGCATTAAAAAAAAAGTTTGTCTTCCTCATCTTGATGCTTGTCACCAGGCTGGTGGAGGGAGGTTCCCAAAGCCTCACTGCTTGACAGCCACTCCCATCTGGGCTGCAGGGCAGCTTGCCATGACAGCTTTGGGTCCTTTCTGTTCCAAGCAGCAGTTGCCTCATAGTTTTTAGCTGTGTTAGCTTCCGCCTACTCCCTCAGTCTGTTTCCCTACTTTTCGGAGCAGATCTTCAATAAATTTAAAAACAAGTTACTCTCAGATTCAGAGCATGCATGGCTACCAGGGCTCATTTTCTTAGCCCCCACCCACAGCATTATAGTTAGGATCAAATTATCAAATTATCTCTCATGATGCACAGCACTGCTGGAAGCTTAGCAACAGATCCTGGAACCTGCACCTTCTCCCTGGATGTAGAAAAACAGAACCAGATATGCAGAAACAGCTGAGAGATGCTTTGGGTTAAGAACAGATCAGTGTTATGCTCTGGAGAGTTGAAGAATTTCTGTACATTTTATTTATTTTGAAGTTTATTTATTGAGCTTTGTGTTTAACTTAGGAATTGGCGCTACATAAATGGTGAGAAGAGTGTGCTTGCTCTTCTTAGGGGGAATTCTAAGGTGGAGTGTTGACACACTACAGTCTGCCATCTGGCGTCCGGCCTATTTTTTTAAATAAAGTTTTATTAGCACACAGTCAGGCACATGCATCTGCATGTTGTCTGTGGCTGCTTTTCCTTTACAATGTCAGAATAGACTACCTGGTACACAAAGCTGAAAATAATATTGACTCTCTATTCTTTATGGTAAATGGTGTTCATATTTGTTCTATGTCATCGAATGAAGGTGGGGTTAGCTATGATCAAAAACCTTTATAGTTTTTTATGTTTCTTTGTTTCTTTGTTTTTTTTTGGTCTGGAAAATAATTTGATTCATTCTTCAGATTCTTCCCAGATGCTGGCATTAACATCTCCATCATATTTTTAAATGTTATTGACACCTTGCTCTCTCTTGCCTTCCCATTATAAAATTGGAAACCATGAATGCTTTGTTAGGCTT
This sequence comes from Cacajao melanocephalus, assembly GCA_963573385.1. Classification (NCBI taxonomy): domain Eukaryota; kingdom Metazoa; phylum Chordata; class Mammalia; order Primates; family Pitheciidae; genus Cacajao; species Cacajao melanocephalus. The sequence continues at coordinate 23,970 of CAUYLG010053757.1, read as the reverse complement.
ATACTGAGACCTGTGTCTTCAGAGTATGGTATATGTGTTAGAAACATTTCTTTCTGAATTAAAACTTGTAGTTTCAGGGTAAGAGGGTTTCTTCTCTGTCATACATATTCCCAGACATATTCCAGAAAAAGCAAGAAAAGCATTTTGCCGAATTTAATGGTGCTAATAATGAAACAGCCAAGTGGGAAGGGCTCCATGGCAGAGCCTCAGACTAACCTGTGCACTGGGAACTATGCACAGTGGGGCGGAGCCACAGAGGTTTGCAGGGTTTGCAGTGGGGAGGAGCTAGGCACCTCCTCTTCCTGGCTGGAACCTGGACTTCAAGCTGTGAGCCAGGAAGCACAATAGAGGATGTCTGGCCTTGTGGAGAGTCCCTGTTTCCCTTTTTACCCAATAAAACTCTGCTTTACTCACTCTTAAAATTATCCGAGAACTTGAATTTTCATGGCCATGTGACAAGGACTCCGTCTTTAGCTGAACTAAGGAAAAGTCCCACAACAATAACATGGAAGAGTGTATGTTAAAAAGTGCAGAGATGGTTAGGATATATATAAAATGAAGGTGTATTGATTAATACAGCTATCCTGTAGTTAACTCAAAATTTGCTCTGGATGTTTTGTGAAAGTTCAAGTGAGAGTTGTAGGGAAGCTATGGAAAAAGAATGTCAATTGCAAATGACCTGAATAATGATAGAAATCATGTATCTAGCAGAAAAAGGCAAAGAAGTGATGGTGGGGGGCAGGGATGAATCTTTTATTTTATGATAGATGTAATTTAAATATAGAACACTTAAAATTCATAAAAATTCGCAAAGAAAAAAATCAGCATTATCTTAACAGTCTAAAAATAACTCATATTAATTATTATGCAATTTAACAATGTGATGCCCGGTTCCTTTTCCTCTTGCTAAATGTTTAATATTTTAAGTGGCGTATTTGAGTGACTAAAGGGAATAGGGTCATTTAAGGAACTTCAAAGCCAATAGTAAAAAAATATTTAAAATTAAAGGCAAATAAGGTTTAAAAATTAACTTAATGTCCAGTGTTTGTATGTGTGTGTGTATGTGTGAAAATCTGAATACCAGTATAATAAAACAGTGTAATCTGATTTGCATGAGAAATTCAAAAATAATTTGAATAGGAATTTAAATAGGACTTCACCTTTCCTGTGCAAACATGTTTTGAAGGCAAATTATGAACGATTTGGTCCTACAAGTGCCCTTCAGGGAAATTCTATTTGCTTTACAAGACATTGAACATGATTCGATTTAATCACTCTCTGAAAAGGACAATTGCTTATAAAAACATATTTTGAAAATAATCATTATTTAGAGACTGATTTTTTTAAAAAATAATATTTCACTTTTCCTGTAAGCCTATTGCCATATCATGTTTTATATTTTTGTATTTATGATGAAGTAACCTTTTCTTGTCTAATGATTTTTTTCCCTTGAGAGAACTATCTTCCTAAAAAATTAATATAATCACAAAATTTGTTTCAATTTTTTGATGATAACAGGAATTAAAATTGTATGTCCCTAATATAACTACTGATAAGGTGTGTTGTTTGGTATGTCTGATATTCTTTCTGTTCTTTGCATTTAAAAGGCTCAAAGGTATACTGCAGAAATATGCTCTCAATCCAACATTTCCTTGTTCCTCATAAAACTGACAAGTACAGAAGCTATGCTATTCCTATTAGAATGTCTTCTGTAAAAATAGTAAGATATATGTGCACTTAAAATGTGCCAGGTATGATTGTAAGCATTTAACATGTATTATTATATCATTTATTGGCCACACAATTAGAAAAAAATCCATTATTTTTCCTATTTTATAACTGAGGAAACTGAGGCATAGCAAAATTAAGTAGGGTGTCTGTTCACATGGGTGGTAAATGGCTGAGTAGAGATGTAAACCCTGTTTATGCTACTTCAGTTTCTTTGCTCTTAAATTCTTATATTTAGACCCAAACATAATGCTCATGGCTGTATATACGATAGTGCCTGTGATAGGCATGTATACCCTTTGATATAGACAGGCTTGTGCAAGATGCAGATGCAGGAAGTCAAAATCACTCTATAGCTTGTCTCCAAGCCAGGAAGCCATGCCTGCACCTGAATGTAATTGCTTTTGGAAGCCCATGGTCTTTCCTTTATGCCACATTTTCTCCATATAAATGGATGTGTACGCCACAGTGAGTTCTTACCAAGTATCTGCAGACATTGACACAAAACATTTCGCAATGGTGCTAATGGGCTTTCAGGCATTAAGCTACTCATTTGCTGTTGCACAATTCCCTTTATGAGCAAGAACATTCATTTACAAGGCAGCTCATCGGGCTACGTCTCTGGAGCAAAAATAATGTGCATAGAGCTGAAAACGATGTCCTCTTTGGCCCTGTTTTCTCAAGTTCAGGCTGCTCAACCTTGCAGATCTGAGCTCAGGGCTGAGCACATAGGACCATGTAGAGTTGTGGGATGTCTGGCGTTGTAGTTCTCTTTTCCTCTCACCTTTTCATGGGCCTGTCTGTCTTTCATACTGCCTTAACAATGGTCACTTTTCCTCATTATAGGGGAGAAAAGGATTACACTTTCTAACATAATACCGGCCAAAAAATTGAATAGCACTTTAACTCAAGACAGACTCATTTTGCTGTGTGTAGAATAAATTTTCTCCTGGAAAATGTAGACTGGCGTTATATGCCATATTTGGAACTTAGCCATTTATACTGTCATAATTTTATTCCTAATATAACGGAAGAAGCAGGATTTAGTGGTGGTGGTAATATAGCATCCCTCAAGAAGGTATAGAAAGCCATTGTTTAACATTTACTCTGTATATTAAATTCTAATTTCACACTAAGAAAGTCAATTTGTGAGGTAGAATGCAAAGGTAGTGTGCATCTAGCTTACAGAACAACAAAGTAGTTACTGTGGTAAAACAAATTAAACTGAATATATTTGGTTAGAAAGAGGGATCAAACATATGCAGATAAAATATTCCATAAACAGGAAGATTTCGCTGCATTCTTAAGTCTCACCTCAAGCATCTATGCTGATTAGCAGAATTACAATAGGTCAACAGAACTTGTTGTGTAATAACAAAATTGAAGTAAATGATTTGGCCATGAAGGTCTTCCATGATCTACACTTAGAGAAGGAATGCTGTCACACTGCAGAAGAGAACAAAAATTATATCACTAAAAGATTAAAGTAAAGAAGATGTAATAGATTTCTGTGTCTTCCTTCTACAAATACCACTGGGGGTAAAAAACTGTCTGCGGGGAGGAATGTGAGAAGAATAACAGATTTATGGAAAGGTCAATGGTACACTCAGAGAAGGCTTGTAGAGTGCTAGGAAATGTATCCTCCCTGCAAAAGGAAGTCAACCATAGCTATCCACCAATACACGGACCCAGTAGGCAAAGACCACATTCACAAGTGCACATAGGCACAAGCTCCTGACTAATTTTGTCATAAAGCTATACTGTCAGCCTATGAGAGTATGTTTTTCCTAAAATGCTTACCTCTGTAAAATAAGTACTCATCCATTATTTTCAAACTTGCCTAAAATTATGCAAATGTTTGGTTATATTTTTATACTGAAGGTCATTCTATTGGGTTGGATGGTCCCCTTCATCAAATACATATATATATATATGTATACCCATTCTAAACCTATAAAAGTAGCCTTATTTGGAAATAGGACTTTTGTAGACATATTCAAGTTAATATGCTATCATCCTGGATTAGGGTGGCCCTAAATCCAATGACCAGGGTGCTTCTACGAGACAGAAGAGGAGGAGAAGGCCACGTGGAGACAGAGGCAGAGGCTGGAGTGATGCGCCCACAAGCCCAGGGATGCCTGGAGCCCCCAGGAGCTGGGAGAGGCAGGAAGGATCCTCCCTAGAGCCTCTGATGTGAATGCAGACCTGAGACACCTTGATTTCTGACTTCTGGTCTCCACAGTGTTTTAAGCATCTTTATTACTATCATTTTTTAGTTTCAATTTTTAATGCCACTCAGTTTGTGGTACAATATTATTGCAGCCCTGGGAAGTAAAGACAGTTTCTGATAGAATTCTGGACCTATATAATAATGAATGTTTTTGAGTCTAATTAAGAAATATAAGTTCTTCAGCATGTACAAAATTCTTGTCCTGCCTTTGTGTTCCCTTTAGAAATATATTCAGACAAATCATTGATGCATTTCTAATAATGATCTTTTCAGAAGGGGAGGTATTGTGAACACTCGAATTCACATCTCTTAAGTCCCTCTATGAAAAAGATAGCAAACGATTAGCCAAGAGATTTGGGAATAATATCACAAAATCGTCACTGAATCTCTACCCTCGCAGAATGTAAAACTGAAAGTGGCATTAAAACCAGTTTAATTGGGAAAGCAGCAATTCTCAACCATTGTGGAAGACAGTGTAGTGATTCCTCAAGCATCTAGAACTAGAAATACCATTTGACCCAGCAATCCCATTACTGGGTATATACCGAAAGGATTATAAATCATTCTACTATAAAAAGACATGCACATGTATGTTTATTGCGGCACTGTTCACAATAGCAAAGACTTCAAACCAGCCCAAATGCCTATCAATGATAGACTGGATAAAGAAAATGTGGCACATATGCACCATGGAATACTATGCAACCACAAAAATGGATGAGTTCACGTCCTTTGCAGGGACGTGCATGAAGCTGGAAACCATCATTCTCAGCAAACTGACACAGGAATAGAAAACCAAACACCTCATGTTCTCACTCATAAGTGGGTGTTGAACAATGAGAACACATGGACACAGGGAGGGGAGCATCACACACCGGGGCCTGTCAGGGGATTGGGGGATGGGGAGGGATAGCAGGAGGGTGGGGAGCTAGAGCAGGATAGCACTGGTAGAAATACCTAATGTAGACGATGGGGTGATGGATGCAGCAAACCACCATGGCACGTGTATACCTATGTAACTAACCTGCAGGTTCTGCACATGTATCCCAGAACTTAAAGTATAATAATAACAAAAAAAATTGATTGCTTAAGAATTGCTTGTACAATGCATTTAAAATGCAGATTCTGATCCTGCATGGTGATTCTCATTCTGTAGGTCTGAGGTGGTCGCCAACACCTGCATATACATGAGGACTGGGGTGGTCTCGAAGAAGGTGGTCCAATGGGAGCCATTTAATGCTTATATCCCCATCCTGACACTTCTTACAGCTCCTAGGAAAGTTAATCAAACTCCCTGGGCTTCAGTTTCTTCATCTACAAAATGAGAAAAATATTAATACTAACACCTTTCATTGATATCAAGATTATATGAAATTTGAAAACATACCTATCTGTCTATATACAACATATAATTGTATCAGCTTCATAGTATAGAGTGTAATTAACATTAACTTAGTATTCATGTTATATATAAAAGATAAGCATATATTGCAAATATGTAAATAAATGTGTTACATATGAAAATTTTATAAACATATATGATGTATATTATATATATTTCTGAGCATAGTGTGGGTGTTCTATTGAATTTGGCATAAACAGCACTTTTAAATTTTAATTTTAATACTGTTGTTTAAAGAGAACACTAGAAATCACAGATAGTCTGTAATAAAAATCAGATTTTCTTCTTCCAATTCTGTCCTTTCAAATAACACCACCAGAAAAGATACTTTATTTTATAAGCTTTATTTTTCATGCTTTGTATTTTTAAAACTGCCTCATTTGATCATACAATTTAAGACCTTGGTTCATTGTTAAGCTGTGTAACTTGAATGTAGTGTTTTCCTTCAAAGAACAGACGTGTATGAAGGAGGCTGTAGATGACATTATAAATATAAGATGCCATTATTGGTAGTTTTTTAAGACAAATTATGTTTTGAAGCCAAGTCATTTCTGAGTGATATACTCCAGCATCCTCAATTATTTCATAGACAGAAAATCAGCCTCTGCACTTTTTGTAGTCTGCACATACACCTCAAAGACACTCAATCACTCTGCAATTGGAAACCATACATTAGAGCAGAGAAAGTTCATAGATATTTAATATCTGTGGAGCGCCCGCAGTAAACGGGATAGAGATACATCATTCATAAGATGGACTGAACGTTGGTTCCCGGGAGAGTGATACCTTGGTAATGGAATAATGATAACTTGCCCAATAGCACTGATACAAACATGCTTTATCTTCATCAAGGTTGTAATTAGAGCCAGGCAGGTGGCCCAAGTACTGTGTTGCCTTGAGGTGGACGGAGGTGTTAAAGTGGGGGATGAGGTGGGGAGATTGCTCCACAAGCTATGATTATGCCACTTGGGCTAAAATACAGGAGAACCCACCTTCATGCGGCTTGCTGTAGATGCATGACTGAGGAGGCCAGAACAAATCAGCCTCCATCTCCCCTTCCTGAAGATGCCTGGCCATTCATTCTGTGCAGAAGAGAGAGTATCTCCTTGTATGAAGCTTCCAATCCACAGTGAATCCTGCAAGGGCTCTTCCATTTTCTTACACTTTACTATTTATTTTTTCCTTGCCTAGTAATTCAGTTTTACGTTGTCCCAGCCAAATGGAGTGACATAACTATATGGCTAGTGACGCATGACTATATGGCTAGCCATGACTATGTGGCTTAAAGATAGTGACATTTTTCGTGTGTGTGTGTCCTTTTTTTGGGTATTATTTCATAACACTCATAGGTACCAAGGCATACAGAAATCATCTCTTGTCATCCTTAAAGGATACACCACAGACTAAACTGATCTCAATGAAGATATTCCAGAATTAACTCTGTATGAGTCAGCTAGGGATTCTGTAAAAACTGTCACAAACTCAGTGGCTTCCAACAACATCAATTTATCATGTTTCAGTTCTGGAGGTCAGGAATCTGACATGGATCTCACCTGGCTGAAATCAAGGTATCAGTAGGACAGTACTCCCTGTAGAAGCTCTAGTAAAACAAAACAAAACAAAAACCTTTTGTCTCTTCAAGATCCTAGAAGCCACCTGGATTGCTTGGATTGCTGTGAGACCACTCCTATCTCTTCTTCTGTCATCAAATCTCCATCTTTGATTCTGACCTCCTGCCTCCCTCTTATATGGAAACTTGTGATGACTTGGAGCTCACCTGGATAATGAAGGATCATTTCCCATTTCAGGATCCATAGTTTCATCCCACCTGCAAACTCCTTTTGGCCATGCGATGTAACTTAACTCACAGGTCCTGAGCGTCTCTCGGCGGGAAGTGGGGAAAGGTTGTTAATTTGCCTGTCACAGTTCTGATCTCAGAACGTGTAAACAGCCACGCTGGGTACTTGGACGTTCTCAATTTAATCCAGGCCTGCAGAGCAAAGTGGAAGCAAAAATCCAACAATTGCATGGTGAACAAGAGCAGTAAATATTGCAAGGCTGAATTAAAACACCAAATTAGACTTCTCACTTTACTTTGTTGGGGAGATTGAACTATCGGGGGGATATAGTTCTATGAACTAATATAAGCTAGGGTTGCAAATTTTCATACAGAATGGGATTTAATTTTTATAGATATTGGGAAGGTGATCTTTATTTGCATTTAAAATGGTATATGGATGAATTAAGAAAATAATATATGAATGATGGACAGGATTATTAGAAGCAATATTCCAAGGCTGATTGTCTTTGCAAATGATCATTCATCTGTCCAGGCATGGAAAATTGATGACACCCTACTTATTTTGTGTAATAAGGGTCCCATGGTGCAATGTATTTATAAATATTTTCCTAACTTCCTTATGGATTCAAAAAATAACAAAGCAGTATCTATCATATTGGAAGGACTGTTTTAACATTATTGCATGAAGAAGAGGTTTAGAATGAAATTTAATAGCCCATCATTCTAAAGTTAAAAACACCATGACCTCCAACAATTTTGTAAGTGTATTAATACATCTGTTCCTGAGCCTTGAACTGTTTCAGCGTAAAATGAGAAAGTAGTTACATCATATCTAAGATAGCTGTAGATATTAAATGTGCTTATGATTGAACTTCTGGACACATTTATGTATTCGTAAGTATTTGGTTGAAATCTAATAGCTATCAAGTATCTATGTTAAGTATAATGTATCAAAAGATGGAAAAAGCTGTAACACTCACCTTAAGATGCTCACCACATACACGATATGCCCAGAAGTAATCAGACAATGGCTACACTGTGTCCCCAGTGTCATGAAAGCAGTAAATACGAGCTGCTCTGTGGGGGACATTTCCTAGAGTTTGTTAGTTTCTTGGAACCAACACCGCTGTGTTGAGTTAGAACGAAGGTACAGCTGCGGAGGATTCAGCAAAGAAAGGTATTCTAGCGTCCTAACTGAAAGACTAATCTCCTTGCACTTAAAATATGGCCAAGGTACCAATTGTGTATTAGTTTTCAAGAGCTGCTGTAACAAAGGTTCATCAACTGTGTGGCTGAAAACAACCAATCTTTATCCTGTCTCTATTGTGCAGACCAGAAGTCTGAAATCAAGGTGTTTCAGGGCTGCACTTCCCCAGGAGGCTCTAGGGAATGATCCTTCCTGCCTCTTCCAGCTCCTGGTGACTCCAGGCTTCCCTGGGCTTGTGGACACATCACTTCTATCTCTGTCTCTGTCTTTAAATGGTCTTCACTCTATGTGTGTCTGTATCCAACTCTCCCCTTTTTAAAACGACTGTAGTCATTGGCTGTGGAGCTCATCCTAATCCATTATTACCTCATCGTTACTTGATGACATTTGCAAAGACCCTCTTTCCAAATAAGGCCATACTCACAGATACCTGAGGTTAGGACTTCAACATATCTTTCAAAATATTTGAACACAATTTAACCCAAGACATGTGGCATCAGCATCACCTCCAAGACTGTTAGAATTGCAGAAGCTCCAACTCCATCCCAGACTGACAGAGTCAGAATATGTATTTTATCAAGTTCCCTGGGAGATTCCTAGCCTTAGGAATGTTTATGGAACACTTCTCTAAAGGCAAGAGATAACAAGACCAGTTGTTTTTGTTTGTTTGTTTGTTTGTTTGTTTGAGACAGGGTTTTACCCTGTTGCCTAGTCCAGAATGCAGTGGCACCATCTCAGATCACCCTCAACTGCCTGGGCTCAAGTGATCCTCCTGCCCCAGCCTCCTGAGTGGCTGGGACCACAGGCATGTACTACCACACTCAGCTAATTTCTTTATTTGTAGATACAGGGTCTCATTATGTTGTCCAGGCTGGTCTTGCATTCCTAGGTTCAAGCAAGCCCCAGCCTTGGCCTCCCAAAGTACTGGGATTAGAAACATGACCCATTGTGCCTGGCCAGGACCAGTTTTGAAATATGAAAACAGCTCATATGCTTATGCTAGTGACATGGCAGTGGAGGTTCAAGAGAGGATGTTAGTTAGACAGCAAAATTAAGAGACAAGAGGAGGATAAAACCTGAAAGTCACAGAGCATGTGGGTAGAGAAAGTTGTTTTTTGGAAGAAGGAAGAATCGCACTGGAGGATTTTACATCATGTGGATATAACAATCACAGTTGCCTTTTGAGAGTATTTGTGTGGCTGCCATGGGAAAAACATGATGGGGTGAAACTGGACAAGGGGACCTATGTCAGCAAGATTATCCAAGGTTGCATAACAGAGTAACAGGGGCTGCTTTGAGGCAATTGAGACTGAAGCCAAGAGATTCAAAATACAGTTTTGTGTGTGTATGTGTGTATGTGTGAGTGTGTGTGTGTGTTGGGGGTGAAAGGCTGCCTCTATGACTCTTGATGGGGAACTGAATTTGGAGAACCAAGAAGGAAAAGTCAACAAGAACATAGAAGGAAAAGCGAGTAATGACCTGTAGTAGCAGTGAGCAAGCATGCATCGTGAGTATATTAGTCTGTTGTCACGCTGCTAATAAAGATATACCTGAGACTGGGTAACGTATAAAGCAAAGAGGGTTAACAGACTCACAGTTCCACGTGGCTGAAGAGGCCTCACGATCATGGCAGAAGGCAAAGGAGATGCAAAGGCATGTCTAACATGGCACCAGGCAAGAGAACATGTGCAGGGAAACTTCCCTTCATAAAACCATCAGATCTCATGACACTTATTTACTACCACAAGAACAGTATGGGGGAAACCACCCCCATAATTCAGTTATCTCCACCTGGCCCTGGCTTTGACATGTGGGGATTATTACAATTCAAGGTGAGATTTGGGTGGGGACACAGAGCCAAACCATATCAGTGAGTGACTCACCAGCCCACTAATAAGGATATCCAAGAAGAGGAGCAACTTTGGAGGAGGTCATGGAGATGCTTTTCTCCAATATTTACATTCCTGGGTGCCTGTTGAAGAAACATGGAATATAAGTCTGGAAATTTGGAAAGTAGATATGTTTAGAGACTCATTTTTGAGTCTGCTCATTTGGAGTCATAGAAAAGAGTAATTATATCAGGAGAGCATTTAGAAAGAGAAGACAAAAAGGCAGGACCAGGTCAGAATCTTAGAATAAGTTTTAAGAGTCAGTGGAAAACATTGCTTGTTTGGAAAAATATGTGCAAGTAATAAAGACAGTAGGACACAATAAATACATCTCGGTTTGAGTTTGTCACATGGTTTGGCTCTGTGTCCCCACCCAAATCTCATCTTGTAGCTCCTATGATTCCTACGTGTTGTGGGAGGGACCCAGTGGAAGATGTTTAAATTATAGGGGCAAGTCTTTTCTGTGCTGTTCTCATGATAGTGAATAAGTCTCATGACATCTGATGGCTTTAAAAATGGGAGTTTTCCTGCACAAGCTCTCACTTTGCCTGCTGCCATCCATGTAAGATGTGACTCCTCTGAGCTAAAGGAGCATGTTCTAATCCAATGCAAGGAAGCTAAGAGCCTTGAAAAAAGGTTAGTGGAATTGCCAACCAGAATAACCAGTTTAGAAAATAACATAAATGACCTGATGGAGCTGAAAAACACAGTACGAGAACTTCATGAAGCATACACAAGTATCAATAGCTGAATTGATCAAGTGGAAGAAAATATATCAGTGATTGGGGATCAACTTAATGAAATAGAGCATGAAGACAAGATTAGAGAAAAAAGAATGAAAAGAAACAAACAAAGCCTCCAAGAAATATGTAGCTATGTGAAAAGACCAAACCTTCATTTGATGGTGTACCTGAAAGCAACGGGGGGAATGAATCCAAGCTGGAAAACACACTTCAGGATATTATCCAGGAGAACTTCCCCAACCTAGCAAGATGGGCCAACATTCAAACTGAGAAAATACAGAGAACACCACAAAGATATTCCTCAAGAAAAGCAATCTCAAGACACATAATTGTCAGATTCACCAAGGTTGAAATGATGGAAAAAACGTTAAGGGCAGCCAGAGAGAAAGATTGGGTTACTACAAAGGGAAGCCTGTCAGACTAACAGCAGATCTCTCTGCAGAAACCCTACAAGCCAGGAAAGAGTGGGGGCCAATATTCAACATTCTTAAAGAAAAGAACTTTCAACCTAGAATTTCATATCCAGCCAAACTAAGCTTCATAAGCAAAAGAGAAATGAAATCCTTTACAGACAAGCAAATGCTGAGAGATTTTGTCACCACCAGGCCTGGCTTACAAGAGTTCCTGAAGGAAGCACTAAACATGGAAAGAAAAACCAGTACCAGCCACTGCAAACACTTACCAAATTGTAAAGACCATTGACACTATGAAGAAACTGCATCAACTAACAGGCAAAACAACTAGCTAGCATCATAATGACAGGATCAAATTCACACATAACAATATTAACCTTAAATGTAAACAGGCTAAGTGCCCCAATTAAAAGACACAGACTGCCATATTGGATAAAGTGTCAAGACCTACTGGTGTGCTGTATTCGGGAGATCCATCTAATGTGCAAAGACACACACAGGCTCAAAATAAAGGGATGGAGGAATATTTACCAAGCAAATGGAAAGCAAAAAGAAGCAGGGGTTGCAATCCTAGTCACTGATAAAACAGATCTAACAAACCTGCAGTTTTTGCACATGTACCCCAGAACTTAAAGTATAATAAAAAAGAGAAAAAGATCAAATTCATCTTAAGAAAATGTCCTCCAAGTTTATCCGTATTGTTGCCAATGACAGTATTCCTTCTTTAAGGCTGAATAATAGCATATTCACAATGGTAAAGATACAGAATCAACCTGCATTCATCAATTATATTTGTATATAAACTGTTTCACTATAAATAGTCCAAGCACACAAAGAAAAAAGAAAAAGGAGGGGAACTCCACAGACCTGTCATGGAGGTCTCATAATAAATACTTCCCAAACTTTTTTCCCCTTCATACCTCTATTTCTGTTTTATTTACTGTCTTTTACAGCCAATTCCAGAGACTATACCTTCTCATCTGTAATCCTTTCAGCACTCATCTCTTACATACATAAATTTTATAAACAAATTTGATGCTACTATCGCATATGTAGTGAGTTTGATAGTGTCTCCCAAAGATATGTTCACTTGCAATCTACGACTATGACCTTATTTGGGAAAAGAGCCTTCAAAGATGGAAGTTAAGGATCTGAAGATGAGATCATGCTGGATTGTCTAGAAGAGTATCAAATCTAATGACAGGTGTCCTTAGAAGACACAGAGGAGGAGATGCAGACACAGAGGAGAAGGCCACATGGAGGCAAAGGCAGAGATTAGAGTGATGTGGCCACAAGACAAGAAACACCCAGCCACCAGTACCTCCCAGAGAGGCAGGAGACCAAGTATCCCTCTGTGCCTCTGCGAGGAATCAACCTTGCTCACACCTTATTTCACACTCTGGCCTCCACAACTATGACAGCATAAATTTCTGTGGCTTTAAGCTCACCACTTGGTGGGAATTTGTATGATATTCCCTAAAAAACAGACACAACATCTAATAAAATTCATATTATTTCCTTAATAACATCTTCTAACACTGCTTCCATCCATATTTCCCTGATTTTCTTAAAAAAAGTGTCTTTTGTTAGATAATTTGTTTCAATAAGTATTCAGTTCAGGTTTGCAGAATCATCTTAATGAGACACACAAAACTGCAAAATGTCATATTTTGAAGGGTGGTTAAATTTAGCCATGCACATAATAAACTCAGTCTCTGTAATTGCATATAATAACTTGAATAGAAAATCATTTACTCAGATTTATATTAAACCTCAAGGTAATCAATCCAAAAGGCACCCAAGACTTAGGATGTCTCTGTGGATACACTAGTGTAAAACACAAAACCTAAGTAAAGTTTCAAAGAACAGAGATGTTTGTGAACTGGAAATAGCTCATCTAGGATGACTCAGTACAAAGATTTGTGTGTGTGTGTTTTTTTCTTCCCCAGGAGACATCTGAGATCATCTATGCCCTGGGTAGAGGGTAGCACTGGATATGAAATTGTTGCCCTGTTATTCCCCATCGTAGAAGATCTTTTGAAGCAGCCTCTGTTTTGAATCAAGATACTCAAGGGATCCATATACACCTTACAGTTTGAGACATACTGCCTTAGGAGCTATTAGATTCTCAGTCAGGGCTTATTGAACTCAGCTGAGGTTCACTGTGCCAAATTTGGGGAGTAGGAAAATGAATCTCACTTGTCTTTTGTCCTCGGTGGAAGTAGCTTGTGGGAATGAAACGTTCAGAGCCGAAGTTGATTTTCATCGTCTTTGGCTTTTGTACATAAACTTGGCTCTGACCTTCTTGGCTAAACACCTCAATTTGGGATAGAGTGGGCACTCCCTGTAGGGGTCACAGGTAGTGATTTTTCACAATTTTTACTTTCATTAACTTTTCCACTCATGATGAAGCTAATGAATGCACAGAATGAGACGTAATTAATAAATGGTTTTGAGCTATCTGAGAGAGGTAATGAATTTCTTCTAGGTTCCTAATTTTCCCCTTCCTCATGGGCAGACTTGCTTACATGAAGATACTAATTTAAAACTGTGATTAAGAAGCCTAATGCCTCCAAGTGATGAACCATGGGAGATAAATTACTCAATATTTTCACATCTCACATTTTAATTTTGTACTCTATATCACACTTTTGATACTACCATAAATAGCTTCTTTGAAGGTTGCCATGTACTTTTGAATGTGTTAAAACTAGAACTGTAGTTAGGACTATGTACTTTTAAACTCTTTGTGGAACAAAAAGTCTTTTAAAAATTAGTTAAGATGATCCTTTGGCTGCTCAAAATGTATTTCAGCACCTTTGATTTTTTGATATCAATATTTATACTGAATATGAATGTGATTTTTAAAATCATGTATTTATTAAAATGAGATTTCTTTAGGATATAGTTTTAAAAAGGTATTTTAAAATCATGTCATGGAGTTTTACAATACAATTAAATTTTCAATACTAATATATCCATATAATGTGTTAATAAGAATTAAGGATAACCATGACAATTAATTCTGATACTGTGGGTGGATAATGAATTCATTTTAAGTGGCATGCACCAATAATGAATATTTGAAATATTTCAACTGGATATCTTCCCTGGAACTAGAAGAAGCAGGAATATTTATGCATTTAGGTAAATTCAAAACTGTAGGTGTTTTTTGAGCAGAAATTCACTGACCCATTCCTCTAGATTTAACAGATTTAGATTAGATTTAGTTTAGTCATAGTTTGTTTAATCTAAACAAACTTGAGGTTGAGTAATGCTAAATAATTCTGCAACTTCATTTTTCAACCTGATCCCCAACCCTGGATTCTATCAAGAGTTGCATTCATAAAGAATGATATCTTACATGCACAGAGCAAGGAAGAACTGAAAATTAGGAGTTCAACTATCACCGAAGTACCTGTACATGGTCCTTCATATTTTCTAGATTGCATATCAAGGCAAGAGTTGTTTCTTGGGATGCTCATAGTTTTCTAGTAAATGATACTATGAGTTTCCAAGGAGGTCACTGGCTGGCCATGGCATTTCTCTTTTTGACCAGAGCTACGTTTAAAATGGGTATCTTCTGGTTCCATAAATCCATGCAGGTATGGACCTTAGTTTCAAGAAAATGTCATGATGATCTCTCAGCCCTACCCACTTTTGCACAATTCTTTGTCACCAAGGAAACCAATAAGGTCCGTTATTACAGTTGTCTTTAGTAGAGTAGGACTAACCCAGTCTGAAAGGAGCCCATCAATGCTCCAGCTTGCGGTAAAGAAGTTAAGAAGATAACTTAAGACAATTTGGCTGAATCCTTTGGCTAAACTATCTAACTCATGTGATGCCTCTCCCCACCTCTGTCCCTAGCGACTTTTCCCAACAATGGCATAAAATGCATACAATAGAGGGATATTTTTATGCAGTTTTAGAGGTGAACATGTTTAGCATCTTAATTTATCAATTTGTAAATATCAATTTCCCTGATTCCTGTAGTGCCAGGGAAGACAACCACTGGAATCATTTCGAATATTCATTATTGGTGTATGTGAAATACCATACTCATTGTGTTACTAACGTTTTTCTCAGTTCAGTAAAGGAGAAAAGCAATGTTGTCTCATTATTGCTTTCTCCCATTCCCTCATTTATTCCATTTGCATATTTTCCATGCATCCTGTATGACTGCCATAGCACAGCATGTTTTAATTCAATAGAGAGTCATCCTTACATCAATAGTTTCTCAAAATTTCAAATCTTGCACATGACACATATTGAAAGCAAAACTTTCAAGCCGGAGAACGCTGTTTAATTCATAGATGTTTGTTGCATTCTATAATTCTTCCATGTTACATTATTTGAATATTAATTTTAAGGAAGCATCTGAATTTTAAAGTATCATGAAATTCTGAAATATCATGAATACTCATGCCCACATTATTTTCAGTGGATCTTAAAAATATTAAAAATTTAGCATTTTTTATGAACACACAGCAACTCTGATTCAGACAAGATAAAATGTTTTGAACTCATATGTTTAGAGAAAAGAGAAGGGAAACATCAGTCTCAAGTGAAATCCAATCTGACATTGCCCGTGATTTATAGTTACTGGATGCAAAGATAACTACGGAAAAGATTTTTTTTTTTTGGCCTCACTACATACTTATGTAATTATACAAACCAGAACTAGTAAGGCACCCATTTTATTAAACCTTTTGTTCATGAGCTTAGGAATCATGGAAGCTGACTTTCGATAGTTTTTATCAGTGGAACATAGAGAGGATGAGACACAATTCCTACCTCATGGGTTGGCTTTGAGGATTATACAAGGGAAAATCTGTGAAAGCAAGTGTCTGCTGTCATGCTTTATTTTATGATTTATCCACTTTATGTTTTTGTCTGCTCCTTGGAGACACACACACACACACACAGTTATTATTCTGATGCTGGTTAATTGGCTTATCCATGTTGAATATCAACATCATTCATATAATACTGCAGGAAGTCTGCCCTCTCCAGAGATCTATTGATGAAAAATCTGGAAGATACATATTTTCTAAAGAAGTACTTTTTCATGGCTATAAAAAGGAGTAGTACTCTAGTAAACCTATAGTTCTGTAAATTTCCTAAAACTTCTGGAAATATATACTTAAAATGGGTGAATCATAAGGTTTGCAAATTATAACTTATTAAAGACGTTTAAAGAATACTGATATTATTATACAGTCAATTTAAGTGTAGCTTTACACACACAAAGAAATCTAAGGGATAGATTAGACATTGCATTTTTTTTAATTTAAAAAATGCCTTCCTTTTTACAACTGATTAAGGGATTGGTTACCTTTTCTAATTAATTTGCAGCCAAGAAAGAAGATGGTGTTTTGCCTTATCTATAATGAGTTTCTTCTGCTATTGTTCAAAACCTGCTGTTTCTTTTAGGTCATCTTCCCTGTCCCTGTCTCATGGTGACATGTTCTGGGATGTCATTTTCATGGAAATGACACTTAAGACAAGTTTTGGAAAACTCTTCCTTTCTGCACCTCTTAAGTATTGTGTAAAGACACAATACTTTATTAGTGTTGTTTCCTCAGAGCTTTGCACTCTCCAATATGTCACATAAAATCTTGACCATTTCATCCTTATTATTGTAGGAACAAAATGATATCTCTAAAGGAAAAAAAAATGCTTGTCTATCTAGAATGATATGCCTAGTAAAAAATATTCTTCAGAAGAAAATTCTAAATAATAGAATGGAGAAAGGAAAAATAGAGAATTGTAAAACAACACAGAGAAACATTAAACATAAAGGTTGGATGAAAAAAAAAACAAAATACAAAAAACAAAAAAACCAGGAGTGAACACTCTTTAGCAGCTAGCCTGACCAAGGAAAAAGGATTAGTGAGGGCTTCATCTGAGAAGCAGATAACCCAATGGTCTGGAAATCAAACATAATTGAGTTGGAATATTCTACTTTGTAGCTTTTTTATGCGCTGGGGGGGAGAGAGGAAAGTGCATCTTTCTAGTAGGAAAGCTGTCAATATGTGGAACATGCCAGAAAACATTGAATCATTTCTTAAAATACGTCATTAGGATAAGCGGCCTGAGAGTAAGGGATATTACCTAAAAATACAGCCTGTGATCTCACAGTTGCATTTGTAATGCTAAACATAGAATTGTTTCTAGGTTCTATGTTGCAGAGAAACATGAGGGCTTAGGTAACTGTTGGTCCATATTTTTTGCGGAGGTTTATCAGTGCAGTAAGGCTACACAGGTATGGGTTTTGTCCATATTTATTTGAAAATAATTTATTAGAATTACGTCCAGGAATCTCTCTTACTAAATATATAGAATCTTTTAATCTCATATCTTCTCGACATCACATTGCCCTTTTCCAAAATCAGAAATTTTATAGCACCATCATTTCAGAAATGTAATTTTACAGAAAAGAAGTCCAATAGATCTCAGAAAATAACACTCAAAAGGTTCTGTAACCCCACAAGCTTGTTAAATAAATTCAATAATACAACTATATTCAAAATTCCCAAATATTCAAAAGAGGTGGATGGGCAGATCTACTGAATAATAAGATATCTAGGGAAAGAAGAATGGTTCAAAATGAACCATGTTCTATTTTTCATCATAAGTTTTATAATTTTTTGAACAAAAATTCCATCTCAGCATCAGCAGCCGCATCTATTGCTTTTTAAAAATCCCATTATACAATATCTGTGAAGACAAAATAAGTGTTAGACCAAAAAGGGAAATGTGAAGGAGAAAGAGCATAGTTTATTTTTGTGTTTTATTCCTCTAGAAATGATCTCTGGAGACGCCTTCAGTTCATCACAGAAATATAAACTCAAAGAAACATATCTCGTTAATAATACAACTATGGCTTTTGTGCCTTTTTTCCCTAAAACTTGGGGCAAAAATCAGCAATTATCTGAACTGACAAGTCTTTGCCTGTCTGTACCTTTAAACTGGAAATCTTCGCTTTAAATGCATAGTCATAAAGAAATAAGTTTCCTCAGCTCCTCCTTCCTGCTTTGTTTTTAACTATTTTAGTGAAACTATGGCAGGCGAGTGAAAGGATGGAGTTTATGAAAACCAGGCAGAAATTTTTTCCCTTCTAGTTTCTTAGTAATTCTTAGTAAAAGATTGAGCTCTTCTTCCCTTCCTGAGATATTTATGCTATTTGAAAAGATCTAAACTGATGTATTCCATTTATATTTGTATGAAGGTTTAATTCTTTTTCCCTAAAATAGTTCAGACTTTCATTTCTCATTTTATACTTTACATGGAAAATCCTTTAATCTCTCTTTAATGGAATTCTGTAACAGTAACCTAAATCAATTTGAACCAGTTTCAGAATTTAGTTCCCAAGATTGTTTTATGTGCAGTTACCATTTTTGAATTGAGAACACATCATATTTTACAGAATAAATATATATGGCAAGAAGTGAATTGTACCTATTACTTGCTCATAAGTGTTTATATTCATATTTTTGTTGTGCTGACATTTAAAAGCCCTATTCTATATATGTATATATGTGATTAAATGAATTTATTTCAAATAGTGTCCTCATGACATTTAGACATTAAGTTGATACATACTATATAATCATTTTATTTTAATTCAATTGATAAAGCAAGCTTTCATCAAGGCTTTATCAAGTGATTGATAAAGATAATTCATGTGCTTCTACATGTGAAAAAGGATGCATTAAGGTTATGTATGATAATAAAGAAGTTCCATTTAAAGAAAGAATGTAATATGCATAACCATTACTGGGGAACAAAATATACTGGATATGTCTTTAAAACAGCTAGTGACATGTTGCAAATGTAAACATTAGTAAGATGCTCTTTTATTAGGTGCTAACTTGAATCTTCCCAACCCATATAGGCAGATATAGTACAAGATTATTTTTGCCTCTCTTTGAAGACAAATTCTGAACATTGTTTATGATGCAATCGTTTTGCTTCTACATAAAGTAAATTACATTTTTTTTTCTTTTCTTTTGTTCGCTTGCAAGTTGAATTCTGATAATTTCACTCCAATGGCAGTAAATTCATACAGGCTCAGAGTAAATGGTATTAGCACCACGGGCTCCATAAGAAAAACTTGAATTTGCTTTTTAGTTTCTCCATCGTTTTGGGTCACTGAAGTTCCAGCTGAACTGGGAACTCTTTTGCCTGTATGATGCACGTTTTCAGGATCTTTTCCTTTGTGCAGAACAGAAAATAGCACTTCCTATGGTGTCCAATAATCCACTTTTTCCTGGATACTTTTTAAGGATATTCAACAATAAGAACTCCTTTGACTTCTAGGATAAACCCCAGATGGGAAAAGAAAAAGTACCTCTTCACTGCCCTGCAGCAAGGGGCACTGGAGATAATAGGGACACATTTTCCAAATGTAGGACATATATTGAAAATAGTGTGTTTTTTAGAATTCTATCATCTTATATATTACATAGACATATTACTATAAATAAATATGGATGATATGCTATTCATCCGCCCAATCATAGATAAAGCTATGTTAACTGTAGTCACCCTGTTGTGCTATCAAATACGAGGTCTTATTCATTCATTTTAACTATATTTTTGCACCCATTCATTATATATTTAAAAATAACTAAAAGGGTAAAACTGGAATGTTTCTAACAGAAAGAAATGATAAACACTTGAGGTGAGGGATACTGCAATTACCCTGTTCTGATTATTACACATTGTATGGCTGCATCAAAAAGTCACATGTACCCCATCAGTATATACACCTATTATGTACCCATACAAATTAAGTAATTAAAAATCAAAGAAATCTGTGTTAATATTCAGCCGGTTTATTATTTTCTTTATCGCTACTACATAAGCTTTAAATTAAAGCTAGGAACTTAGGCAAAGATCAATTTGACAATATTTGGTTCCCCTGAATATAAGTTTCATTCTATTTTCTAAACCAAAGTATAGAACATACAGGAAATCCAGCCTCACATAACACAAACACACATACACGCAATTATACAGGTAACACACACAAAGCTCTCAACCTTGTAAATAATTTCAGTATATGGAAAGGTAAATGCATGAATATAGAGCGCATCAGGAAGTATAAAGAAATTAAACATAATGACAGATTTATTAGACTTGTTTATATTAATTGTGTCAGAATAATAAACAGCTCTATGGGGGAATAAGTGTGGATCTAATTTCAGAACTATAGGATATTAGATATACCAGTGTGATATTGTAGTTACAGAAACTTTATTAATAAAAAGCTTCAGGCTGGGCGTGGTGGCTCAAGCCTGTAATCCCAGCACTTTGGGAGGCCGAGGCTGGCGGATCACCTGAGGTCGGGAGTTCGAAACCAGCCTGACCAACATGGAGAAACGTAGTCTCTACTAAAAATACAAAATTATTCGGGCATGGTGGTGTATGCCTGTAAGCCCAGCTACTCGGGAGGCTGAGGCAGAAGAATCACTTGAACCTGGGAGGTGGAGGTTGTGGTGAGCCGAGATCGTGCCATTGCACTTCAGCCTGGGCGACAAGAGCAAAACACCATCTCAAAAAAAAAAGCTTCATATACAACTTTCATTTTATTCACTCATATAGATGGCCTACTCATGGTGTTGTATAGATTGAGCCTTAAAGCAGCTGTGTCACTGGACTGTCTTCTGTTATTATTCACCAAGGATAATGGAGTTCAGAATGATAAGGGAGAAAATGCACCCAGAGCCTCTGTTCCACCCAGAGGTGCTAAGTCATAGGGTAGCTCTATTTTTAGTTTTTTGAGGAAAGTCCATACTCTTCTCCACAAAGACTATATTAATTTACATTCAACTGTGGGAAGTTTTAGGGTATATTGTCATTGGCATTGGTTTTAAGATAGTTCATTGATTAATTAATTAATTTTTAAGGTTATTGCACAGAAGTGAGCAGGTGCCATGCACCATTAGCCACAATCATCCCAGCCTTATTATTCTCCTTCCATTCTTTTCGCTGTTTTTGGGAAGGGATGATGATCTAGAGATTCTGAAGCATGGTAACATTACATAGATATTCTCTACTTGTTAGTTCTTCTGACACCTGCTCTTCAATGGAATGAGGTTGAGTGGATAAAAAAGAATGTACCATAGACACATTTCCCTTTTTAAAAATGTGGCTTAGATTGGTGAGGGGGGGTTAAACTTTTTGCTGTTAAAGAAAATGTGTTTTTGTTTATGCTTGTGTTCTTTACAATGCACGTTTCTGTCATCTATATCCTATACACAATGGTAAGAAAATTAGGTTGACATCATTCAATGTTTAAAAATGTTTTTTTTCAAATCACCCAGAGACTCCATTGCCAGAAACCTGTAGATGCTCATCTTGAAATCCACTTTGTTCCATAGTTACTGTTCACTGGAAATTAAAATCAGAAGCAGCATGGGCAATGTAACTTCATCTCTATAAAAAATATAGATACAAAAGAATAGTTGGGCATGTTGGTATGTGTCTAGTGGTCCCAGATACTTGGAAGGCTGAGGCAAAAGGATTGCTTGAGCCCAGGAATTTGAAGGTGCAATAAGCTATGATTATACCACTGCACTTCAGCCTGGGTGACAGAACAAGTCCCTTTGTCTGAAAGAAATAAAACAATTTTAATGAATTTAAAAATCAGAAATTAGCAAAAGAAGTGAACTGCAGGTAATATCATAACCCTTGGAGAGTGTTCTCTCTAGTAAATCTTCAAGGTTTTATGCAAGGGGAAAGGATGAAAACTAGAATGACAGATGAATCCTTTATGAATATTAGAGACATACTTCAAAGTGTTTGAGCAAGCCTTTCAGAATTGTGATATCCGTCTCCCACTTTTCCCAACCCTTTACATCTGTCTGATATGCGGGGCCCTGAAGGGACTAGATGAAATAGTCATTTCCCTCAAATTAGGAAAAATGACTTTGCCAATTACACATACACACACAGGTGCTAAAAGTGCATTTTTTCAAAGTAAGAAAAGGGAACACATTTTTTAAAAAAGAAAACTGATGGTAAACACAGATGAAGTTGGTGAAGGGAGGGAAGAAAAAAGGATGGAAGGAAGAAAGAAAAGAAGCAAAGAAGAAAGGGGGAAGGAAGAAAAGAGGACATAATGAGGAAGGAAGGGAAGAGGAAGGAAGAAGAAAAGAAGAGTGAAGGAATAAAAGGAGAAAAAAAGAAGTGAGTCTTAAAAAATTAGTTCCTGGAACTAGGATCTCAAAGAAAACACAGCCCAACACAATGCAATGCACCAAAAAAACCACTGTCTTAAGCTGAACATGTGTCATGAGTATGTACCTCCTTTGGGAAATCAGTATTAGATCTTCCGTTTATTTAAACCCTTTTGGTTTTCAAAGTTAACAGTTAAATATCCATAATTACCCTTTTTATTTTTTACAGTAATTTTTTAATTTACAGAGAGCAGGTATTAATACCACTGGCTTATTGAGAAGGACAATGAAGCCTTATTTAACACCTTCCAGCTCATTTCGGAATATGGGATTCCTAACTCTGAGTCCAGAATTTCCCCAGCTTAATCTGTACCCTTTCTTGCTGGAGAGATTTTACTTATCTCTTTAAAAGTAAATGCCTTTTCCTGAGAGGCTAATTCTGGCTTCATATAGAATTTCGTTTATTATTTAGGATGAGTGGAGAGGAAGTTGTTCCATAAAAGTGATTGCTCCTTTTGGCTTCTGTAATTCACATCTTCACTATCTTGATAAATGTTTCAATAACTTTAAGCAATTGGGAGGATGGATAGCTTAGGAAGTGGCAGCACAGAGTAAATAATTCAGATGCTCCTGTGTTTGTGAATTCTGGGAGGATTACTAGAAAAAATAGGTTTGTTTTCTTTTTTTTTTTGCTTATTTGTTGAGTTTTATGTCCAAATTATCAGAACTGCACAAATAGACCATTTCTTATTTCTGACATTAATTATTTTTAAAAAGAAGTTACATTTAAGTCTTTTCAGGCAATGGATAACAGTTCTGTAAATATCTGCATACTTATTTTCATTTCCATCGTTTCAGATAGAAATCAATTCTTCCTTCCTTCCTTCTTTCCTTCTTTCCTCCCTTCCTCCCTTCTTTCCTTCTTTCCCTCCCTCCCTACTTTCCTTCCTTCCTTCCTTTCCTACTTTCCTTACTTCCTTCCCTACCTTCCTTCTTTCCTTCCTTCCTTTCTTCTCTCTCTCTCTCTCTTTCTTTTTCTTTTTAGATGGAGTCTGCTCTTTCCCCCAGGCTGTAGTGCAGTGGCATGATCTCGGCTCATGGCATCCTCTGCCGCCCGAGTTTAAGGGATTCCCCTGCCTCAGCCTCCTGAGTAGCTGGGACTACAGGCGCACACCACCAGGCCCAGCTAATATTTTTTGTATTTTAGTGGAAACGGGGTTTCACTATGTTGCCAGGATGGTCTCGATCTCCTGACCTCATGATCCGCCTGCCTTGGCCTCCCAAAGTGCTGGGATTATAGGCATGAGCCATCACACCCAGCTGATTATCCCACGAATATTTTTAAGGGATAGTTTATATCATTCTGAGTAG